>JAWZTI010000907.1:0-18887 GCA_039880955.1 Chlamydomonas urium
GTGGGGTGAGGAGGGGTACTGACTCTGAGCTGGACAAGGTTGCAGAGCACAACCCCAGGTGTGCATCACTCCTGATCCCCGGGACCAGCTGGGGCCAGCGGGAATGGGCAGGAAGCAGAAGACTGTCCACCTTCTTTCCTGACATTGACCTGGGCAGCACCGCATCAAACATCCCCAGGTGCAACCACGTCCTGCTGCTTCTGGCAAGAGGGGGCACGTTGAAGGCAGAGGGGTCGCACATCAGCTCGCAAACTTGCACACTGACGCCAACAATGTGTCACCAGCAAAAGGCGTTGGCATTTCTTTCCGCCCTACCTCCCCCTTGACCTTTCAGCTTGCCTGCCCGCAACGTGCCTGTTCAGGTTCCGCTGCGTGCTGAGGATCAGGGCTGATGATCCTGACGCCAGGGTCCCGCTGGGGCTCAAGTACGGGGCGAACCTGGAGGACGTGCCTCGCCTCCTGCAGCATGCGAAGGGCTTGGGGCTCAAGGTGAGGGGTGGTGCTAAGAGCTTGGGGCTCAACGTGCTACCACCTCAAATGAGGGAGGTGCATGATGGGTTTGTAGGTTGGGGGCAAAGGAAAGGGAGAGGAGGGAAGAGTAAGGGCGGCGCCGAGCGGAAGGCTCAGGAGGTTGGTGATGATGGGGGCAGAGGGGGAAAGGATCTGGTGGCAACAGGACAGGTATCAGCCAGGGCGATGAGGTCGTGATGCTTGTGTTGGTGCCTAACTGCATGCACCTGTTGCCCGGGGGTGCAACTCACAAAGCCTTGCATATGCATGCACGTGGCACCCACGCCCAGATGACCTCTGCAGACCCCTAACCAGCCTTTGCCTCACGCATATGGTGATGTGAAATGTACCAGTAAGGTAAATGAAATCAAAACACCTGATGCATCCTTGTAGGTGGCGGGCGTGTCGTTCCACGTGGGGAGTGGTGCCAAGAACCTGTCCACCTACGCCTCCGCCATCTCAACCGCCAAGCACATCTTTGAGATGGCGGAGGTCATGGGCTTCAACATGGAGCTGCTGGACATTGGAGGTGAACGCAATATGTGAAGATTGGCCTTGTCATATTGTGTTCAAGCAGTTTTTAGCCTCTCTCTCATATCACGTTGGGCTATGTCCATGCGTGAGCAGGCAGCTAAGTGTTTCGGCAAGCGCTGGAGGCAAGCCTGTACCTTTGAGGCTTTGCTGTGGCATTGTGTCTTGACATGCACGCACTGCCCACACCTGCAGCGGTGCAGAGGTCACAGCATAGCTATATGCACCAAGTGATCTTGTCAGAAGCCATCCTTGGACCTTCACCCATGCACTGCAGGCGGCTTCACGGGCCACTTTGACGAGCAGGGCAGCGTGATTTTCGGCGAGATCGCAAAGACCATCAACGACGCCATTGACCAGGAGTTCCCCGAAGACTGCGGTGAGGTTTAGGAACTTGTTGGTGCATCATGCATCAAACATGGCTTGAGAGCTTTTGTGCGCTTTGCCCTTTGAGCCCTTTTGTGCCATTTGCACAAAGGCTAAGGGGGCAAGGGAATTTCCAACACCAGAACCAGGCTGAACATGATGCCTGTGCAGTGGTTCGAATTTCCATCAGAGGCTGCATGTACAATCTGCTTCACACATTGTCCACACCCTGTCCACACTTGCACCCCCCTGAGACTCACGCCCGCTTCACACCTTCTGCTCACAGGCGTGCGCATCATCGCTGAGCCGGGCCGCTACTTTGCCGAGACTTCCGCCACAATGTTCACACCTGTGTATGGGCAGCGCGACCGACCCGGGGATGCGACGCACCCTGGCGGCGTCCACAAGGACTACTGGATCACGGTGAGGACAGCTTGATGTTGATTGGCCCCACACCTTTCACACTTGTGGCAGCATGACCGCCCGGGGGATGCAACACGCCCTGGTGGTGTCCACAAAGGCATGCCCTGGGGGTCTGCACGATGGCCACCAGACCAAGGTCAAGTGTGACACTTGAACTGTGCCAACAAGTGACCAGCAAGTGTCCCAAGAAGTGTCCCAACATGCTCAGCTGTCTCCCTTGAATGTCCCCTCCCGTTGTCCCTTCCAGTCTGTCAACCCTCCAACCCCTAAGCTCGCCGTTCCCTTCCATCCTCTCCTTCCCTTCCCCTCCCCCGAGCCCCCGTAGCCCTACATGCTTCCCCTTGATCGCCCTATTTTCCCTTTTTCACCTCCCAGCCAGTCCTCGAATGACAGTGACTGTCATCAGACTCGGTCTCATTGCTGCCTGCATTGCTGCAGGATGGGCTGTACGGGTCCTTCAACTGCATCCTGTATGATGGGCAAAACCCCGAGTACCAGGTGAGAGGGCCGGTAGATGAACTAGGGGCAGACAGGCAGCCAATCACGCAGCCAGTCCAGCATCAAACCAGAAAGAAATAAGCATGCATCAGAGTGCGGGGTGAGGGCTGCTCCCACAGTTGGCACTCCCCCTCAGGCTAGACGTGCATGCATTCATGGTGTTATCAACTCTCAGCCTCCCGGGCATCCTGCAGCGCTCGTTCCACAGCTCTGCGCGCCTCCTCTGCTTCACACTTGCTACCTCCCTCGACACCCACTGCCTTGCATGCGCAGGTGATGCGTTCGCCGCTGCTTCCAAATGTCGAGGAGAGCACCATGGCGACGTTCAAGTCCACTGTGTGGGGCCCGACTTGCGACTCTGCAGACTGGTACGTGTAGGGTTGTGGGAAGATTTCTCAATTATAAGGAAGGAGGAACGAATTATGCCGTTGGGTGTGAGTTATTGAGAGGTGCAGTCCGCTGTTATGAAACATCCAACGGTTGACCATGGGAAGCACAGGGTAGCTGGCCACGGCATTGGGTTCTTGATACCCTCACCCCATGCCCCACTAAGAAACGACGCACCTTGCTTTCCCGCTGCGGAAAATCGGGAGCACAATGCAGCAAAGGGATTCTGTAGCATCAGCTGAGGGATGTGTTGTTTTTAATGCCCTAGACCAGCCTGCTATCATCATGGATGTGGGGAGCGACCAGCGCTTCAAGTACAAGGAGTGCAGGCCGACGTGGCTCCAGGTACAAGCTGAGCCCGAGCTTAGCTTGACCTTTCATGCTGGACATCAAGTCAAAGCAGTGCCCTGCCCCCATGTGTTGTTGCAGCGTGTACAAGGACGTGATGCTGCCGCAGCTGCGCAACGGCGACTGGCTCATGTTCCCCAATGCAGGCAAGTGGGGGCGCCAATGTGTGGAAGTGTGGGAGGGGTTTTGTCGGTGGTTTTAGAGAGTTTGAGATTGTGCTGTGCACTGGTTGACACACCAGGCAGCTCTTTGGTTGGCTGCCCTTCTTCTGGCAAGCCATGCCTGAGCTGCTTGTCCCTCGCACCCGTGCACACCCTACCCTACCCTCCGCCTCTGCCCACTTGCGACCGGGTTGCGCGGTCAGTCATGCTGGGCCTGCCCCATCAGGGCCTGCCTTCAGCAGTTTGCGGGATGCCGTGAGGGCATGCAGCATCTCTACCTGCAGTGCATGCCTTGAACCAGATATAGCGCCGATAATGCCTTTATCCCTCTGTTCAACGTTTCACAGGAGCCTACACTGTCGCTGGTGCCTGTGACTTCAACGGAATCAATATGACTAAGCCCAGGACCTTCTATGTTTATAGCGACAGCCCCATCAACCTGGACATGCATGAGGACGAGATTGCAAGCGGGAGCGAGGCGCTGTAGCGCTGCATCTCCTGTCATGAATGGTGTGGATGAATTACATCTGGTGACATGTGCCAGGATTTATCGTGACCAATGTGTTTTGAACAAAGCTTTCCTGAGATCGATTGTGATCGCGGCTGTGGAGTCGGAGGTTGAGGTGTATTGTTGGTCACAGCTCATGACTTCTCTTACTGGCAGTTTCATCAGCCACAAATGCCACGTGCAGGCCAGGCGGCAATGCCCCGGAGTCAGGGCCTTCCACGCGCCTGTCACATTGCAGGTCAGGCAGGCTGCATGCATGTGATGCTTCTGTCCTGCAATCACCAGCGGTAACCTTGGAAAGGCCTGTCTACAGCAGAGGGCCACCAAAGGGCTGGCAAGCTACGGCTACTAGCTGCGGCCTTAGAGAACAAGTGCACTACACTAGAAGTGCTAGTGCTGCTTGATCAGGGCTGGCACCAGAACTGAGCGTGCTGCTGTGCCCTGCTGGCCTGCACGATGCCCCCGCACTGCGGGCAGCGGTAGCTAGACCCGTCCGCCAGCGCACAGTCCACCAGCCCGCCGCGCCCCGACTCCTGCACACGGCACAGACACACGCATCACGTTCCTTTGCAGGTTCAATGATGAAAGCATGTCTCTACCGTTTGAGGCACCGACACACGCAGGGGTTGCAGACCGGGGAGTGGATCCAACAGCTCCTAGACAGCAGGGCTTCTCACAGGAAAACAGCCTTTCAGACCACCCACTGCGGCTAGCAGCTTATGGCTCAGTTGCATTATGGCACTCACGTCTAACAAGCTGGCAGGCTCCAGCAGTGGCTCCTGCTGCTGATGTTGCGTGCACTGATGCAACAGCTGTTCCAGCTGGTGGGGCTGTTGCAGCCCTGTTGCGAGCTCCTGCCACTCATCGCCCATCCACGTGTCGGTTGGGCTACTGGGCGCCAAGCACTGCTGTTGCTGCTGCTGCTGCTGCTGTTGCGCCGCAGGTAGGCGCCACGGGTCAACAGACGAGGCCGCCTGTGGTGGCTGGTGTGACTGTTGTTGCACATGCGGCTGATGTGGCTGCGGGTGATGTGCGGACATGCCAGCGCCCAAGCTGGTGTCCGCCGCGTTATCAACGCGTAGCTGCGGGGACAGCCCAAGGACACGATGTTCATGTAAGCAGACAAGCAAGCAGACAGATACGAGCAAGGGTTGCTGCGAGGAATGTTGCTGCAGATAGCAACAGGCGAGGGGCGCTGAACACTGCAGTTATTGAGGGGGCCGCTGCAACAATGATCCTGCCATAGCGCCAGATCAGCCTCCTGCACTTGCCATGTTGGGCTGTTGAAGCCCTCCTGTCCCTGACCTCTGTTGCATCTGCCTCATCTGCCTGCCACCTCCTAACTGCCACTCCCTGGTGCCCGCCTGCCCGCTCACACCTGTGCGCCTTGGCCCTGCAGTGAGACTGCGGAGAGCAGTGATGCCAGCTGGTCAATGGTGCTGGCTGCTACCGCTGCGCTGCTGCCGTCCTGTGCGCCTGCAGTCCCAGCAAGCGCCAGTGCGCGCTGCAGGGCTGGGAATGCATCTGACGGCACTCCCAGAAGGCTGACCGCGGACGCAACCAGCTGTGTGAAGCACATAAGAGAGCAGAGGTTGCATCATGTCACGAGACCATGGCCAAAGCTTCAGACTGGCGCCAGCCTCCTGGAGAAGTTCACATGCGGGATTGCGTGACGGCAATGCGCAGTCAAGCCTCACCGAGAGCGCCGTGTGTGGCGAGCCCGCTGCCAGCGAGTTGTGTGCGTCTGCTAGCAGTGACCGAATCTGCTCATGCATGCGGAGCGGGCAAACCAACAAGGCTTTCTCGGGCAGAGGGAAGTTCTGCCTGGCACAGGATGCTGAAGCTGCGTTGAACTCCATTCGCATGGTCGCTCCAGAACCAGCGCTTCATTCTCACATGTTATTCACTTGGATGGTAGATTTGCATGCATGAAACTGCTTGAACAAGAGAAGCAGCTTGCATTTATTCGCTGTCCCCACAACACACTGTGTAGGCAGCAAGCAATTCAAAACCATTGTCACCAGCCGCAGCGACTGGTCAGTCATGTAGCACAGTAAATGTCCAGGTTAGCACCTTGTCTGAGCCCCGAGTTAGTCTCTGTAGCAACACAGAGTCCTTCTCCGGTCAGTGGTGTATGCCTGCATAATACCAGCGGGAAGGCTTTGCACTCGCGGCAGCTATCTGCAACTATCCGCTCACCACGGCAGCTATCCGCTCACCAGCACCCAAAGTCAGAACCTGGCAGTCTCTGTGATCATGTCAGCAAGTGGCTGGCCAAGCTACCATCAACTCAGCCCCAGCGCAGCCCACTCCCCAACTCCGAGCGGCACATACCGCTCTGCCCGGCCACCTTCCTGCTCGGGACATGCGCACCCCAACCCTCCACAACAAGCTGTAGCAAAGGTGCCATGCTGGAAGTTGCCGTGCAACCCTGACCCTCTACGCTACGTTGGAAGGCAGATATTGTGCTGAAAGCAAGGTGCCATGCACGCAAAGACCCTCTACGCCATGCTGGGAGGGAGGTGCTGTGCCAGAAGCGAGGTGCCATGCGTGGCCTCGAGCTCTCCGCTGACCTGGAAGTGAGCCGCCATACGAGGTGTCACGTACGCCCCGACTCGACCCGCCACAACCCTCTACGCCGTTCCGCTGGCGGGCTTGGCGCGCAGCCGCGAGGTGTCGGCAAACGGCCGCGGCTTTGCCAGCACGATGATCATGTACACCAGCGCCATCAGAAGGCTCAGGCCGCCGGTAACAAGGTAAGCAACTCCCAGAAAGATGCTGTTGCCACCCAGCCACGTCGTGGTCGACAGTACGATGTACTTGCTGCCGCTGTACGAGTAGCTGTTGTAAAAGTTGGACACGGTAATGTTCAGTACGTCGCCCGTACGCAGCTGCTGGTTCTCCATGATGCCCCACAGCTTGCGGAAGCGCGGCATGTGCGACAGCCGCATCCACACCATGAACCGCTGGTCCTCCTTCAGCGTGCCCTGGATCTGGGCGCCGCCGCGGTACTGATTGAGCGCGGGGTTGAACGCGCTGCGCACACATAGGTGTGAGGGCAGGTGTGGGTGTAAGCGCAACAGTGAGTCAGGACATGCATTGACTTGTTTTGATAAGCATGTCTTGCTGCAGCTGCTGCAGATGCGTGCCATGTTCATCAGGGGGTGATGAAGACTTGCACGTGTCTTTCTACCCATGCAGCCGAACAGCTTGTGCAGCCACTCCTGTCATTTGGACACTTGCCCTGCCCAGTCAGTCTGCCCCACCGCAAGCTGAATTATACCAACAAAAATTGCCCTGTGGCATGCGAGCAGCACCTGTCACCGTGACAGCGGCCTTGCCTCCTTGCCCAAACCTTGCAGACGCAAACAAAGACACTCCAGCATGCTCCCCTGCCCGGAGCACTAAGCGTCAGTATCAGCATCAGAATCTCCACCCTTGCCCTGCAAAGCCCTGCCCCGCCTCTCCCTACCCAACCTGCCCCCCCTTGCTGCAACACACACTCACATTGCGGTGTAGTTTGCAAAGCGGTACTTGATGTCTGCACTGAATGCGATACCGTTAGCTGAGATCTGGAGCGTCGACGGGGTGCCATTGCGCTGCGGCACATGCGTGATCTGTTTGTTGAAAAGGGGGAGGAGGCAAAGGCACGTCAGGAAGTGTTGACTGCGCGCTGGCAGCTGTGGAGCATGCTGAAGTGTGTGTGCATCATGGAAAAGGGTCGCGTGAGTGTGGGTTCACTGCGTGCTGATGAGCTGCTACAGTGCAAATGTCACATTTGCATTTGAAATGTGTATGAAAAGGAGAACACAGGGTCATGTGAGGGAGGGTGACAGTGAGCTGCTAAGCTGCGGCTTTTGCATCATGTCTGTGCTCTATCACAACGGCTGGGGAACTAGTCAGGTGAGGTTGTACCAACAGAGGTGTTGCGACTTCCCTGCCCCGGCTCCCTGCTGCGTCGCCTCCCTGCTGCCTCGCCTCCCTGCCGCCCCGTATCCCCGCTGCCCGGCCTACCCGCTGCCCCGCCTACCAGCTGCCATTCCTCCCCGCCGTCCCTCCCACTGCCACAGCTAACTCTAGCACTGGTCGCCTGCCTGCCTCCCTTTCTGCCCTGTCTGACCACCCCTCCAGCCCTGTCCCGCACCTTCACACTTCTCAATAGTGTCCATAAGCCCCCACACTCACGCTGTAAGTGTCGTTGAAGTATGACCATGCCACCAAGCCGCAGGGGTTGATCTGAACCCCAGATGGCGGGTAGTTGATCCACGGCACGCAGCTCTGCGCCTGCGTATTTGAGGCTACGTTTGACTCCCACCCTGTCTGCCCTGCCAGCTGCATGTCTATGTGTGAACGCACGTATCTGCAGGGGAAGAGCAGCAAGCATAGCAATGCCAGTGTCATAATGGAAAGCGAGGGGCCGGAAAACGGCGACGATACCAATGCCAGCATTGTGGTGGGGACCGTGGGAGCAAAAGAGCCGGATGGGCATGGGAAAGAGGGAAGAAACTCTGGGAATAGGTGGAGGGGCAGGCAGAGCTTGCTACAGGTACTGTGCCTTCTCTGATGATTATCAGCCCTCACACTGTGCTTCCTGCCATGCTCACCACACTTGGTCGCGGTACCACACCCTGCCAACGCACCGTCTATGGTTCTGGTAGAAGCCTCTCAACTCATAGTACATGTAAACTGTCCCCGTCAGGTCCACGGTGAGGGGCACGGATAACGTACAGGTCAGTGCCGCAGTGTTATTCATGTTCTGCGCATGGTGGCAAGCGAGGGGGACAGGTGAACGTCAGGGAAGGCAAATTGGCAGGGGTGAAGGCATGCATGCGCATGTCGTTGAAGGCCTGGAGCAGCATAAGGGCACAGGGCGAAGAGATGGCCAGTGCAAGGTGTGTGCGTTGAGCAAGCACCCTTACCCTGCTGCTTCCACACCCATGTGCCAACCAAGGTAAAATGTCCCAGCTGTGTCTGCTCCACCCATAACTTGCGTCAGCCGTGGCCGTCTGTCGTTCCCCTCTGTCTCAAAGAGCTGTACACCCCTGCTTGACGCTGCTGCCTGGCTGGTGGCCGCCACAGCTGCCGCAGCTGCTCCACACAGCTGTCGCCAACGTGGCTGCCCAGCACTGCTGCCACATCCGCTCATTCACGCATGCTGTAAGCTGCTGTCGGTGCCAGCGACTACACCTGTTCAATTGCAAGAAGCTTGGCACCAAAAGCCACATCCCAGCCAACACAGTGATAGTGTCCTCCATTTGGGTTATTCCAACACAGGAAGAGACCCTCTTCTCAGGTCCATCCTGAGCCACCTCAGCCCTGACCTGTTCCCACCCTGTGAACCACCTGACGCCCGACGCCCGACTTGCCTGCCACAGGTAGGTCTGCGGGTCGGCGCCTGGAGGTATACACACGTCATCATAGCGAAACGACTGCTCCTGCGCCTGCAGCCACGCATACAGGGAACCACGTGCAGCCTGCTGGACAGGCTGTCCTTTCGCATAGCAATGACTCAGACCAGTCACACAGTCTGCAGTCACAGAACTGCTCAACTTCCTTGACCGACTGGCAGCCTACACTCACCGACATGCCATACGCCAAGCACACGCCGCCGATGGGAATGAACAGCACCGCAACGCCGACGAACATGAGCGTCACCTGTGCGCGCCCGAAGTGGCAACGTGGGCAGCCATCGAGCTGCATGAGCCATTGAGCGTGGCTGCATTCTACACAAGCCATATGCTTTGCGAGGCAGCGCACCGCGGTCTTGGTGAACACCGGCTTGCATGCGCCCAGCTCTTGTTGCGTGATACGCGTGTCTGAGCGCATGCGCAGCAGCCACAACGCACCATCAGCTGCATGTATGCTTGCATCCGTTGCCCTGCTGTTATGCTGCCGCGCACTCACAGCGCGGCTTCTTGGTCTTTGGCTTGTCTTTGTCCTCCTGGCCTTCCCATCCACAGCATGCCAGAAGACCACCACCGCCGCTGCTCTGCGCCTCCCTGGGCGAGCTCATGCTGCGGTGTTGACACCTTCTTGCGTCCTCCACAGGTCCTTCCCGGCCGAACCTCCACACTCGAGTAAACCAGGCACAATTTTGTTCAAAACTCCCGTCAATGCGTTCATGCGCAGACTCTTGCCGGTGCGGCTTCACAGCTGCTGCAAACCCACCACCGCTTCACGCCATTTTCAATTAGTGGGCCCAACACAGTGCATGGCAGCAGCAGGCCATGCAGCACCCCAAGTCCCCCTGCAGATGGCGGATGCACACTGCCACCCACAAGATGATCCAAGCCACTTGTCCCTGGTGGCCGGCGTTACAGCTCAACGGCTGGCAGTGATGGGCACGCGGGGCAGGGACTGGGAGGCAGTGGAGCGACTGTACCTGGCATACCCTGATAAGGCAAGTGAGGCATGTGTCAACAGAACAGCAGAGCAGCGCGGGAGGAAGCGTTGTGGGCTTACCAGGCAGTGCACTGGCAGTCTCGTGGCTCAAACCCAACATTGATTCTCAGGCACACTGCTGCCCGAGAGGGGGATGCCCTCCATCCCCCTCTCGTTGCAGATCCACCCAGAGCTCTAAGCATCAACCACCTACCACTTCCATTTGTTGCAGATCATACCCTGCTTTGGCGTGCACCCCTGGTTTGCCCACGAGCATGCACTTGCACCTGGCACCCGCGGCCAAGACATTGTGGAGCTGCCGGCCAAGCAGGACAGCCCACACACGGATGAGCAGACAAGGGCTGTGCTGGACTCAGAGCTTGACGCCGCATGGCAGGGCAAGCTCCGGGAGCTGCTGCTGCGGTACCCCAGAGCGCTGGTTGGAGAGTTTGGTCTTGACCGTGCGGCCGTCATTCGTGGCACCAAGGTGAAGCTGGCTGGTGGTCAACGCAGTCTGCCAAGCCACCAGCTTTCATCTGCAGCAGGAGTTGAGTGTCTTGTGATATCGCCCTTGCGTTCGCCCTACCCTTGCAGCTGCACGTCAGCTACTCGCACCAGCTTCAGCTGACGGAAATGCAGCTGCGGCTGGCAGCGGAGCTGCATCGCCCCGTCTCTCTGCACTGCGTAAGGGCATACGGTCACCTGCGGGACATGTTTGACAGGTGGGTGGCAATTTGCAGACTGGGCAAGTTAGGCTCAGGTGCGTGTTGGATGTCTCAAAGCTGTTCAGCGCACTGTGTGTGAGCTCATCGGAACATAGCGTCCAGTCCAGTGCTTTGCCAACGACTTTGCACCCTTCCTACCTGCTGTTCAGGCTGGGTCCCGAGAACTGCCCGCCCCGCATTATGCTCCACTCCTTTGGAGGCGCCCCAGAGACTGTTGCTCAATTCACCAAGGGCCTGCCGCGGGTTGGCAGCCGCATCTACTTCTCCTTCTCCACCACCATCAGCGGAAACAACAGGTGAGCTGTTGCGCGCCAAGGGGCAATACTGTAACAGGCAGAAGTTAGCATTGCTGTCGCGCTTTGATTAGTTTCAGGGGACCAGCAGGTGAGCTGCTGCATCCTCAGTGCTTGATGAATCAGGTACAACGACCACTCAACCTCCCCTGACATTGAGATGGGGGTCCAGCGGTTGGTGGTTGTGATCGAAGGTGGAACAGTTGCTGCTTCAACCCGTGGCAATTTATACAAGGACAAAGTAGTGGTTGGGGCTTGGCCAAGGGTCCGAACATTCAGTCATCAGCACCAACGCTCACACCTGCTCCTCAACACAGGGAAAAGCTGATTCAGCGCATCAAGGCTGTGCCTGATGATCGATTTCTGCTGGAGAGTGACCACAACACCCCCACACAAATCGACGCCAGCCTGGATGCCATTCTGGACGTTTTCACACAGGCGAAGGGCTGGGACCGGCAGCATGCAGCGCAGCAGGCAATGGCCAACTTTGACGCGTTCTTTGCGACTGAAGGGCAGGGCTGAGCAGGGGCAGGTGATAGGCCTGGAGAGGTTGGTATGCGCAATCTTGGAGGTTGAGGAGTGTGCTCTAGTGGAGTTCACTTGTAGATGTGCAGCACAGCTTCCGAATTTTCGGCGAAGCCCCTACCGTTCACCCCAAAGTGGGTGTCCGTCCGTCTGAAATCCTGTTTGCACAAACGGTGCGGTAACTTTTGCCCAAAACCTGAACGTAGCTTGAGCGCACACGGAAACCGCCACTGCCCTTGCCCGCGCGAGAGCTGTCGCGCTCGAGACTGGTCTGAACAGTGCAGGTCCCACACCTTATGAACATATCGCGACAGATGTAGACAGAAGCATTAGGCAGTGCTCGCTGCTCGTGCGCGGATGTTGAGCTGCGCTGCGCCGACATGCAATGACAGCATGCAACCACAGCCAGGCTGCCAGCGAGCGCATGCCTGTCTGAAGCAGCCTTTGGCGACTAAAGCAGTGCACCGAAATGGCGATGCTAGACCGCGCGCTCTGTGGTGCAGGTGCATGCATGCTTGTGTCTCGGCCATGCACTGTGTTGGCGGCCATGCACTGAGTGAAGGCGTGCGAGGTGCATGTGAATTGAGGACCGGCATGCAACACGCCTGGGTAGACCCGTGCATGCTGATGCCCTTGGGTTAAAATAATCACATTTGTGAGCGGCAGTGCTATCACAACTTCACCAAAACTGCACTGCCTGACAGCAGCGTGAGCACCTGAATAGATGACAGGCAGGTGCACTGCACGAACAGGCTGCCTTGCAGCACACCTTCACTCCCTGGACATTCTAGAAAGTCTCGGTATGCACCACAAGAAGCGGACAGCGCCTGCCACACAGACAGCTCACGTTTCACGCGCAGGGCTTCGCCGATTTTGGCGTTGCCTGGCAACGCTGCCTAACTTGTCACAGCAGAGGAGCTACCAAGGGCAGGGTAGGACGGACCCCCCCACTCAGTCTCCTGAATAAGGATTGAACGCATGAAGCAGGGCAGAGAGCACGCCGCCGATCAGCAGAAGCCACATCATGAACCAAAAGGCAAGGTCGTGGCACACAGGTTATCTATTTACTGCAGGTGGATCACCACAGTTGCCTGCCATGTATTGCATCCAGATGTTTGGTGTCTGTTGTCATGCGGTGGGTGACCTGTTGATGCACCTGCTGACAGATTTTGTGAAAGAGCATGTCATCATGAATTATTTTGATAGACACAGCGCTGACAGTGCTGTTCATCCTATGTTATGGCACATTTTATGTGCATTTGCTTCCGCTTTCCCACTACAGCAAACGGTGATTCAGACTATTGAGAATTGCTTCACACGCTGGTGCCGCACTGCTCCTGTCACATGGAGACATGTGTCATCCTGCCCAATAGCTGGCGAATGAATACAGACTGCTGGCACAGCCATGAGTGAGACAAGTGGAAAGGGGTTCAGCACCAAAGCCAGGCAAAAGAGGAATGGAAAACCAGCAGTATGGCAGGCTACTGGAGGGCTAAGGGCATCACCGCCAGTGCGCCAAGCACAGTTGTGCTGCAGCGCATTTGTGCTGTCAGGACAGGCTAGCAGCGTTTCACAACCCTGCAGCACCACGCAAAAGCTTGCGGTGCGGTTGTTGAACCCTTTGCTAATGCCACTGAAACCCTGTGTTTGGTGCAGCCTTTTTGCTGTATGTCATGCAGAACGCTGTCTGCTGATGGTGGGTGGTCCTCCAGTTTGCAACCCGTGCAGCAATGCTCCAGGCGAGGGGTGACGGCTTTTGTAATCAAACGGAGTGCAGTGCAGTGGGCCTGCCAGCCACTTGCGCTATGTACTGGCCACTGAGAGTGATAGAATAGAATGTCACTGGGCTGCACAGGCCTGGCAGAGTCAGCCCGCCCTGATGTGGGCACGCTGTCACAGGATGCAAGAGGCATGAGTTGCTCGGTAGGTCCACTGCGAGTGTGTTGACCTGGACACTCATGCCAGCCCCTGTAGCCAGGATGAAAGCGCCATCCCCATGCCTGTTAAGTTCTGCTCGAGCTGAACAGGCTTGTGGTGCAGGCCTTGATATGCGTGCTAGCTGTGAGCTGACACTGTTGAGGCACCTGGTGCTGTGCATTGTAGCAGCCGGCGACAGCGCTCCTTGCTCAGAGCTGCTTCTCCAACGCGCCAGAGAGCTACTTCTTGTAAGGCACCGAAGACTGCAGCGCCTTCTCCATGCAGTCTACAAACCGCTCTTGTGTCAGCATGTCTGTGGGCTGCACGCCAAATGCTTCCAGGTCTGCCGATGGCCCTAGGATGCTGCGCAGTGCTGCTGCAGCCTGGTCGGCTGTGATGACGCCGCGCTTGACAACGTCGAACATGCCGAACATGGTGGCCAGGTCTTGCCGATTGATCAAGGTGTCTGTGCCATGCAGTTTCACATTCTCTAGGTACTCAACGATGAAGGCACGAGGTTCTTCAGGCTTGCGGAACAGCAACTGGCTTGTCAGGACCTGTGCATTGACATGCATATGCATGGGCGTCACTCGTGTTCATTGCTGCAGTAAGACCAATGCAGTTCCTCGCTTCCAGTCAGCGACAGCAAGCTAGCCATCCTCACCTCGAACAGCTGCGGAATTTTGTGCGACTCTAAGTACTCTTCTGCCTGCCTGCGAGGGTCCGCTGTCATCTCACACGCCGGCGAAAGGATTGAAATGAGGCCTATTCGCACTGGTGATGTTGCGCCTTCTTTCTCAGTTCTGACCTCGGCCTCCTGAGCTCGAAGTCCCACACTGGATAACACTACAAGCTTTGACCAAGGGTCTTTCAAGTCTCAAGACAGCCTGGGGGCACCATCGACCAAAACAGCAAAAGAATGGTGAGGAAGGTCGTCGAGTACATTCGTTTTGGAGTTGTGCGCAGGAAACAACAGCAAGTGCGACCAGAACCAGAACGCTATCCAGCAACTACTGGTAGCACACATGCAGCTTGAACCTTTAGTGTCACAGTGAGACATTTGACGAATTTGCACTTGATCACTCACCAGGGACTTGGCCATTTGGCCCCTAAAGCTCCATCACAGCTACCGCTCAATCACAGTCAAACCTGCACCCTGCGTTGCGCACCCCTAGGCAATCGCACCACCTGCCAGCCGTCTGCGTTCACATCATCGCTCTCTGCCACCGGCCCAAAGCTTCCCTGCGACGCCTCAACAGGCCGCACCTGCTGCTGCACTGAAGCGCTAGTGGCAGCGGCGGCAGAAACCGCAACAGCAGCAGCAGGGAAAGTGCCTGCGCCACCTGCAGCCTTGCCAGCCCCTGCACCCTTGCTGCTGGTGCAATCAGCCGCCTGTGTCTGTGTCTGCTGTCCCCCAGCCTGTCCTGCAAAAGCAAGAGTTTCCACCTTCGTGGCAGCTGCCTGTGCATCTCGACGAGCAGGCGCGCTGCAAGCATCCTCCCCTGCAGACACCACAACTGGCTGCAGAGGCATGGCACGTCCTCCTTGCCCTGGGCTGGCCCGTGCACGCCGCGCCCCAAACTGTCTCCTGGCTGCTGCCGGTGCAACGGCCACTGTTGCAGCAACACTGCCGCCATCAGCCAAGACAGCACCTGCAACAGCCCTTGCTGTGGGTGCAACGCCTGCAGCGCCTACGCCTGCAACAACTGCAGGCGCACTGGCCTGCACCACCAACGCCCCCGTTCCCAAACTGTCAGCCTGCTTTCGCCTGGTTGGACCGCTTGCCTCCTTGGGGCTGTGGATACTAAGCCCTGCATCTGGCAAGGGTGGCGAGCGCTTGGCCTCCTTGGCGCCATCACCATTGTACATGCTGCTACTGGCATCCCCGGAAGCTGTGAGAAGCTGCAGGTACACCGGGTCGGCCCAGCCCTGTACTGCAAGGCTGTACACTGCACAGCGGCACGCATGCTCCGCTGCCTTTGAGGCCTGGTAATGAGCACCGTAGTACAAGGGCGCCGCCAGTTTGACCAACTGAAGGCATGCAAAGCATGACGGCGTGTGTGAGCGCCAGGCCTGGGGAACTAGACACACAATCACAAGAAGTTTCTCAAGCATAGCGAGGCAGATGACCACCCCCACCTTACTCTGCCCACACCACCTGCAGCCCACCTGCCCCATTCGCCAAGCAATAAACCTCCAACCCCCCAGCCCTTCCCTTCGGCTTTGAAAAAGCCCCAGGCCCCTTCATTCCTTGTCTGCTTGCCCCCTGGTGTCGCACCTGCCACATGGACGCTAGGAGCGGACTGTAGAAGGAGGCAACACCCAGCAGGAATGTTGCAAGTGTGAACAGCAGCTGTCCTCCTCCTGCATGTGTGAGTGATATTTCAGACAGAGTTGGGTGGTGAGGGACTGGGTGGGCAGCAACGTTCTGTGGCACAAAGCAATGCACAACGAGGGAGATGGGCTGTGTTCACAACATGTTGGCAAGCGGGTGGGGACTGAGACAGTGGAAGCCTACCCTGCTTTCCACCTGCATTAGCTCAGCCACTTCAGCTATCAAGAAAACAGTCCTATTCAAACCACTTTACAGCACCAAGGGCGCTGAAGCTCAGTCTTGCCTACAAGCTCCCTCCTGACCTCCTGCCACCACAGCTTTCAACGCTGCCCATTGAATCGCTGCACCTGCAAAAACCCACAGCATATAAACCTGCCAAAGGCATGGCCATGGCCACTCACCAAAGACCAGCAGCTTCCAGTTGGTGCCTCCAGTCTGGGCCAAGCGATAAACGTAGCTGTTTGCTCGCTGGGCTCGGCGTGACATGGACTTGAAGCTGGTGTCGTAATCGCGGGCCTTGATCAGGCGCCGGCACAGCACCTGCAGGCGGTGGGTGACATGGGGCATGTGCACAACGTGGCGGACGGGGGCGTCAGTGGACCTCCAGCAGTGGACGCTGTTGAAGACGCATTTGTCACACTAGTAGTGTGACAACAGCCACTTTTCAGCTAGGATAGTTTTGAGCAATCCATCAAGGCTAGCCATGAGCTTCAGTGACAGATGAGAGGTTGCAAACTTACACCTGTTGTAAGGGCCTGTGAAGTGCCTTTGGAGCTCTGGAAGGTGTGGATGTTTGTCCCTTGACGCACGCCCCACACAAGCCGCACCTGTACAATGATCCAGTACGCCAACTGCCACACCAGGTACACGGCGGTTGGCACGGCCAACAGCCACAGTGCTGCCTCGTCCCATGTATGCATGCCCGATGCTAGCAACGGCCTGGCTGCGTCAGTTGCTGTCAGCGGTTGGCCGGGCGACAGATGGCGCTGGGCGTACAGCACAAGGCCTGGGAGCAAGTGCATGAGTACGCTGCGAGGATGGCAAGGTGAAATGAAGGTACAGGTTAGGAAGGTGGTCACATGTGTTGGAAGAGGGCTTCGGAACTTTGGCAAGGTGCAATGCTCGTGTAACGCATGCAAGGTCCCGTGGCGCAGCTTTCAGAACCTAGATGCCATCCTGCAGCTGTAATTGCCGCTGACTGGGTTGACGCGGTTCGGATGCAACGTGAGCACAACACCCCAAAGAGTGTAACATGGTTTACCTATTCTCCTACCCCAGCCCCAGTTCTTTCACCATGTAGGACTCCTCTCAACCTTTCCCTTGCACCTGGTCATGTGCTCCACAGAGGCCGGCAGCCATGCGCACTGCCACACTATGAGCGCCGCTGCAACTGGGCCTTCAGACAGCACATAGTTGGCAGCGAGCCAGTGCTGGCGGGTGTGGGCGGGCCATAACGATATGAGCTGGGTGTACAAGATGATCAACGCATTTGTGAGCTGCAGCAGGGACCGAGGGCGGGCAGCAGAGAACGTCAGTGCAGGGAAGCAATGGGCAAGTAGAAGTGGCAGCCTGGAGGCCAAGGTGGGCGAGCTGGGCATGCAAGAGCGCATTCATCCGCTGCAAGCTGCATGTCGCTGCAAGCCGGGGTCAGCAATGGGTCACATGACTAAACATGGGTAAGGGCTGAAGCATCTGCTTGCTGAGCCAAGTTAGATGATGCTGGGAATCCATGGCCTTCAAGGTAACTCACATAGCAGTAGTCCAGCAAGAAGAAGGCCCAGCCCTTGCGTCCAAAGCTGTACACGCGCCATGGCAAGCCCACGACTGCAAGCGCCAGGTAGAGGTCCGAAAGGTGTTTGGGTGCAGCCGCAGCGCAGGCCACGACGAGCAGTAGCAGCAGCCAGCCCACGGTGGCGCGCCATGCCGAGCCCACGGGTACTGCATGCGTTGACGCCTGCGTCAACGCTTGCTGTAGCGCGCGCTGTGCGTCTAGGGCGCTGCTACCACAGGTATTGCGTTGTGCTCGGCCCTTGCCTTCGACAACGGGCACCGCCACCACCCTGGCCATGCTTGTGCGTTTGTGGATATGATGCCAGCAATAGCCCGAAGTCGGTAATGCGCTGGCGTGCCAGCAAACAAGCCACACTTGTGCAAAGGAGATTTGAAAACGAATTTGCGTGAATTTGGAAGGAAAAGAAAGGATGCCCAGGTTTTTAGCAAACTTTATTTGGGCCTGATTCGATGCTGCTACGCCTAATTGCATCCCTGTAACAAGCGTCAAGGATCATGAGTTTATTAAGGGCACATTGTTTCAGAGCCCGTTTGCTTATGCCTTGAGGAAATGCATGCTCTATGGCAATCACAGGTGATCACAGGGGTATCACCCCCTTATCACCCCTGTGTGGGGGGGCACAGGCTCTGAGGTGGCTGGTACGCCTGTACACAGCCGCAGCCAGGCGTGTCCACGGAGATGACGGCGTTGCACTGATACGCGCCGTAGCCCATGGCGCTGATCGAGGCCTGCGATGAGGATGCAGCAGAGCAGACGGGGTTCGTGTTGAGGGTGCGAGCAGAGCAGATAACCTGTCGCAAAGGCAGTTGCTTCGCAAACCTCCAGGGTGTCGCAACGGAAGTCAGAGATGCCACTCAACCAACCCTTTGATCAAACCACCACAGGGTGTCTGTCATATGACCACATGCATGTCCGCTATCCGCTGGCTGTGTGTGACTCACGGTTGTGGGGGGAACGGTTGCCAGGCCTTGGCAAATGTCGACCAGATCCTGTGAGCCCTAGCCGCAGACTGTCACGCCGTACTGCCACCTGCTGGTACAGGTCGTGATAACGCCGTAGGCAGAGCGCATGTAGTCGACAAGGGCCTGGCAGGTGGCATTGGTGGGGGACGGCACGTCGGGGCGGCCGAGCGTGGGCACGGCGGAGGCGGTGATGCAGAGCCCGCAGGCGGGCGGGGGAGGAAGGGG
>JAWZTI010000908.1:0-18880 GCA_039880955.1 Chlamydomonas urium
CCGGCAGCGCCAGCGGCGGCAGGTGCGTGTGGCAGCCCTCATAGGTGACTATGACCCTCTGGAAGGACTCGGCGGATCGTTCGACATGCTTGCGCACCGGGCAGCCTGGGTAGGTGCACTTGTAGTAGGAGCGCGGGTTGGGGTTGCCCTTGACCTGCTTCTGCCCGTACTTGCGCCACCTGCAGGCCAGGCAAAGCAACGGCAAGAAAGGGAGGCGCACGCATGGTGAGAAGCGGTGGCGAGCACAGCTTGGCCTGTTTCAGCACTGCGGATTCAATACGCTCTGAATGTCAGTCCGTGCACAGCTGTCCTGCTCGCCGGCCAAGGTGCAGCTTTGGGGCAATACCTCCTGAAAGTGCAAATCGCCCCAATGCCTGCTGCCTGCAGTCAACCCTGCAATAACTTCAACCCTCAACTAGTCGATCCCGTTGAAAGCCAGGTCCCCACATAGTCCAACCGCCCACACACAAAGTATGTAACCTTGTGAACAACTCACTTGTAGCCGTCATCCGTGCGGTCGTACTCGTCCAGTATGACGGTGCGAGGCCCAACACCGTCGCCCTCCGCCCCGAGCCCACCCAGTAGCAGCCCAAAGCCGTTACCGAGCAGAGGCGCCGCAGCTGTTGCAGCAGCAGCTGCAGCAGCAGCAGAGGCGGCGCGGCCCCCTGCCCCTGCCCTGGAGCTGGGACGGGGCGACGGGGATGGGCGGCCGTAGTCGGGATCCGCGTTGTCCTGACAGCTCTCCTCGTGCTCATGCGCCCCCTGCATGCCCTGCCCCGCAGCACCCGTCAGGCTCTCATCCTCCTCCTCCTCGCCGCCCTCTTCACCAGCGCCGGCGCCCCGCCCAGCCGCTCTGCCGCCCTGCGGCGCTCGACGGCGCTTGGCTGCCACAAGGCTGCACGCCGCCGCCGCATGCAGGTCGTTCAGCTCCCGCTCTGCCTCCTCAGCGCACGCGGCAAGCGCGTCCAGGCGCTTGCTGGGTGAGTCCTGCGCCAGCAGCTTGGCCTGCTTTTGGAGGCCATACGCCGCAGGGCCCCGGGCAGCGCGCCCGCCTCGGACGCCCGCTACGCTCCTCCGAGCGCCGCGGCCGCCGTACGCCTGCTCCCCATCCTCCCCCTCGCCCTCCTCCTGCTCCCCCTCTTCCCTGTACCCCATGTCCCTGGCCCCTGCATGCTGCGCCTCCTCCCCTTCCTCCTCCTCCTCGCCCTGCCCACCCCAGCGCCGGCTGGCTCTGTCCTGACCACTGCGCTGCTCCGCGTCACTCCCCCGCGCGTAGCGGGCCGCATGCAGCAGCGCCTGTGCGCCATGCTGCTCCTCGTCATTACCGAAGGCCTCCTGCTTCACCCGCTGAGCACCTAATTGATTGCACAAGCAACACGTAAACAACAAGCAATGGGTGGCCTTAAGAGCACAAGTACCTGTTGTAGAAGCGAGGCACCCAGCCTCATAGGATGCCTTTAAGAAGCACCAGCCTGGGCTGCCTGTCACACGACTCACGTGACATGAATATGTGCTCGCCAGTCTGCCGCGCAAAGTGGTGACAGTTCCAAGTTTTCACATGCCACAGCGGCTGGCTGTCTCTGCTCGCGCATGCAATGGCCCCTGATCTGCAGCATCCACCCTGCGCCTTTATGCACATCGGCTACTCCATGCATGTGCATGCTCCATGCAAGACACTCCTCTCACCTGCGCTGTGTGCATGTTCCAACGCAAAGCGCTTCGACGAACGCACTTGAGCAGCGGCCTGCGCATAGGACAGGCACAGCAGCAGTGGCAGCCAGCGTGGAGCAAGCTGATTGCATTGTTCCAAATTTTTTGGGGTGCATGGGGTGTGGAAGCATGCAGGAACCCAACAGGGCATGGGGCAGACCAGCACAGCACTTGTCTGCACAATCATGCCTCATGGCCAACATGACCATTCACTCTATCATACCTGCTGCTGCTGCAACCGCCCGCTCAATACCAACAGATCCCCAACCCCTCTGCCCATCCTCAAGTTAATTATCCTACTGGCGGCCTGCACCTGCGGCTGCTCACATCAGGCATGCACCATGCAACCCTCGCAGCCTCTGACCCAACCCTTGCCACTAACGTCCTGCACTGACCTGCGGATCAGTGCGCTGCCGTGACCGGTAGCGCCCTCCAAGGCGGGTGGGCGCTGGGTGTGAATGCTCTCCCTGCACACGTGTTGTGATCAACAGGCAAACCCATGTGTGAAGGAATTGCATGTAGAACATGGTGTGCATGCAGTACACACCACAAAGGAAAATGTCGGGAACAGTGGCAGTCACAAAGAACCAGAGCCTGGACTCCGGGAAACACAGGCGCCACAACATGCTGACCAGCACAGGCTGATCAGCATTTTGCCTGAATGTCGACTGTGAACATTGACTGCTACATGTGCACAGCCTCTTACCTTGGCTTCCGTATAGATGGCCTCCCCTTGCATGTTTCGTTCAACTATCTTCTTTGCGGTGCATCCAGGGTGACTGCACTTGTAGTAGGAGCGCGGGTTGGGGCTGCCCTTGACAATCTTCTCTCCATACCTGGAGACAGCAGTTCCAAGATGGGCGCAACAGGCAAGGTAAAACCAAACGCAGCCATGCTGGAAAAAGCATGCCGGGCCAGCGTGTGAACCCAGGTACAGATTGCACATGGTTGGGCGAGGGGTCCTGTGTGGCCGGAAAGCAGCACAGCTGTGGTGCATGTGGTGTGCCCAAGTTCCGGCCCATGCGCCAGGTCCCAACGCAACGCATGGCGCACGCGGGGGCTGCTGAAGCCGCTTAAACTGGGTGGTCAAACATGGTCAAACTTTGCAGACCTGGCCACTTTCCATCACGGTGTGCCACCCAAACCCACTGGGCCATGCAACAGTGCCTGCACATGCCATCGGCGATGAAGGCACCTGCGTATCCCTCGAAACACCCTGGCAAACGCGCCGCCCAGGCTTACTTGCGCCACTGCCAGCCGTCCCCGAAAGCCTCGCGCTCTACTTTTCGCCCTGGTCCCTCCTGGGTCAGCACGGTTGCAACGACAGCCTCCTGCACATGCGCAGAATCGCGTATTGCCGCTTAGATGACGCTGCGCTGGAGCTGACTTGCTGGCCCTTCATGCAATGAGTGCGAGCCCGGGCGTTGTGCGAGGTTGGCAGCAGCACTGGCTAGGCAGGCGAAGATGCGTCTGCCTGCAACGCCCGACCCAGCATGCGGGTGCCCTTGATGCGCAGCGCACCAGCGAGCCAGATGCAGCAGTCCCAGGAACACCAGGCGTGCTAGGCGCCTCGGCGGAGCGCGCCGACGTCACGAACAGTGGAGGGACTGACGGCAGACTTGCGCCAATCTACCAACAACAGCGGCGCAGGGCAGGGAGCAGGCAGGGAGGCTGGGAGGCATGCGACATGCAAATCCAGTTGACCGCCAAGTAAACTGTGCCGGGCCGCACTAGGCATGCGGGCGCTGGAGCATGGCAACCAGCATACATGAAAAGGCGTCCGCTGCAGCGCAGACACGCCGGAGCCCAGCTGAGCGATGGCATTCGTCGGCGTGAAGGTGCCCTCGTTCGCTGAGGTGCACTCCTGGGACGCGGCAGAAGCCTCGGTGGCCATGTTGACTCCCAACACCCAATCTGCTGGGCTGGACATCAACGGAGGTCAACCCATCCAGGTGTGAACACAATGTGGGGGGGAGGCCTCATGCCAGCCTGGCCCTTGCGGCCAGATGTGCACCCCTCACTGCATGCAGGTAGCTCATATGCGCACCATGTTCTGGCCTTTTCATGCCTACCTGCATCATGGCCCCTTTGATGGCATCAGTGAAATGACGCAAAGATCACCTGCCGGGCAGCTGCATGCTGTTGACCGCAGCAGGCGAGTAAGCTGCCAGCCCCGGGAACCCACATAATGCCAGGGCAGCCAACCATTCGTCAGCCACATTTCATGTGTGCTCCAAACAGCCAGCTTGATGCTGGAGGTGTGGCGCTTGATGGAAAGTCGCATCCTCTGCTGATGCCCTGCTGCACCTCAGCAGCAGCCTGCCAAGCGCGTAACTGTGCATACAGATCAGCGCCAGGGTCTTCATGTCCCCTTGGGAGTACGCCATGCACAGTGTACATGCAGCCACGAGGTGCGAACTGCTCAGGCCAAGGCACTGTGCAGTTGCCACAAGCGGCGGGACCCTATCAAGCTCCTGAAGCTGCCTGAAGCTGCTGAAAGGTGCCTGCAGCTTGCTCACTGGCGATGTACCCTTGTGCAAGTTGTCTTGGCATTGCGTGTCAAACAAACAATGTCTTGGCTTGACTGATGCATGTTTTGTGAAGCACTCAGCAAGAGAGGACCCTTGTAACTTGAGTGTCCTCCAGCGTCCTGAATGTGGTCAAAGAATCATTGCACGTGGCAGCACAAAGGTGCGCAGTGTCTGCTGGGCAGGGGCCATAGGTGAGGACCCTTCGCTCGCTCAACGTCTGAGGGCGTACCAACTTGACCTTCCCACACCGCCACGTTGCACTGCCAGGTTGCTGTATCCTCTTTTGACGACATCGGGGACTCTCTGCCCTTGCATCAAACAGTGTTGTGCATGCACGCCTCTTTGGCTGCTGCAGATGCTCCTGCTTATGCTGACGTGCAGCCCATGTTGACGCTGCGCGACTGACAGAATTGCAGTACGACAGTGCGCAAGTCCAAATGTTTTGTAAACACTGCGCCCTGTGCTATTACTGTGCTGGGTGTGATATGCCTGACTGCCTGGGGGCATGCGTGGGTTGGCATGGCCGTGGCCAAGCCACAAATTCATTGTCGTGTCGTGTCGTGCAACAACAACCTCCTCCCTTGGGTTTTCCTTGACAAAATCGGCTAGAATAGCGCAAATATTGATGCTTTCCTCAAACAAGATGTGGCAAGTTATGCTGGCCAACAGCACCAGTGGCCTGGGGTGGCACCTGATGGACAAAGACAAGCTGGGCCGCCTGCTGACGGCAGGCGCTGTATGGGTGATGATGTGAGCAATGCAAAGGCTGCGTTCTGCAGTGGCGTTCCCCAGCACCAGCATCGGTCTCAGAAGCCACACCGGCTCCCCTGGACTTGGTGGTGTGGTGGTGTGAAGGGCCGAGTGCAGAGGCAGCATGTACCGTTAGCTGATCAAGCCAGCCTGTGCATCTGCTGTCAGGTGGCTGCTGCAGCTACTGCAGTCAGTGCAGGCTGCAGACACTTGCTGTACAGTGTGCAAGCTGAGCCTGGCCCTCTGCAGCAGTCCTGGGCCTGGGCGCCTGGCACCAAGCACAGCATCGGCGCAGCGCAGAGCATTACCGTGCCGCATCAGGTAGGTACTCATGCGCTGCAGCTGTGACGTGAATGCGCGCTTGTTTCGCGTGCCTGGCGCCACAGTTCTCACGACACCTGCCAGCCATTCTGACCAGCACAGTTAGCACAGCGCGCGAGCTGCCTGGATACGCGTCCACGCACTGCGCTCTTTTCCTAGTCGTTGCTGCTGCTTGCAGGAAACAGGCCTGCTGTGGGCGAGGTAACTGCGCCTCTATGCTGTGACCTTACAAGCAGCGAACAACCCCTGTAGCCGCAGGCGCAGCATTCAACGACGACACAGACATCACAAGGCGCGCTAGCAGCCTGCACACGCAGCTGCAACGCCGAAATAAAGGCGCCACCAGGGCCAACCCCCTTGCAGCAGCAAGGCTTGCATTGAACTAGCATGGATGAAACAGGCAGTGGGAAGAGTGCTGCTGGTGCGTCTGTGAACTCGCTGGCAACGCCTGGCGGCATCAATGTGCAGCAGCCGGCACTGGCACCTGCGCCTGTAGCCATGGCTGCAGCAGTACTACAGCCGCCAGGCGCTTCTAGCCAGCAGGCTGGTCCGAGTAATCAGCCGCAGTTTGTGCAGTCAGCACAGGCGGTCAATGTGGGTGCTCTGGAAGACCTGCAGGCTCTGATTGAGGCCGCACACCAGGAGCAGCGATCGGCCATCAACGATGCCCTGGCAGCTTCCAGCAGGTCCAAGGCATCGCTGGCAGCCGCCGCAGAGGCCAGGCAGCAGGCACAGAACGCAGCGTTAACCGTGCAGGCAGCAGAGGCAGCTGCCCGGCAGGCGGAGTCTGGGCCTCAGGCGCTCTCACGCACGGCGCAGGCGTTTGCGGGTGCGGCCAGGGCAGCAGAGGAGGAGCTTCTGGCAGCAGCTGAGGCGGCAGATGCGGAGGCTGCTGCAGCAGCTGAGGCGGCAGTGACGGCTAAGGCGGCGGCAGACAAGGCCATGCAGCGGCTGCAGCAGCTGCTGACTCAGCAGTTTGAGTCGGACGGGCTGTCGCCTGCTGGCAGCCTGAGCCGCGCGCGGCAGGCATCGACAGGGAGGCCGCAATCGCAGCAGCAGACCCAACAGCAGCAGCAGCAGCGGAGCACGGCGCGCAGTGGTGGCGCCGACGGTGACTCCGCAGCGGTTGGGGTCCGAACAGTGTCAGGCACAAGCACAGGCGCAGACGCAGGCGCAAGAGAGGGCGCAGGCGCGGGCGTGGGTGGCGCGGATGCCCTGCCGCCTTTGCCAGTCATAGGCAGCAGCGCAACGGTTACGAAACCTGCTCCCGACGCTGTGTCTGGCATTGCTCAGCAGGGCCCGGCGGTGGGGGCGCGAGAGGCGGTGCAGGCCACCAGCGCCAGCGCTGCCGCTGACGAGGTGCTTCAGGCGGCCAGCACTGCACCCGAGCAACCACAGGCACATGAACTCTCGGCCCCCGAGCAGGCCCCAGTTCCTGAAGCGCCAGCAACTGAGCAGGGCATCTTCCTGCCAGCTACCCTGGGCTCTGCAGCGCTGCAGAGTGGTGTCAATGCGGAAGGAACGCTCCTGGGACAGTCTGTCAAGCTGGAGGTGCCAGCAACTGAGGACATGGACAGGCAGGAAGAGCCAGCTGGCACAGGGCTGGACCTCGGCGGCAGCCAGGCGGAAACAGGCGGGCCGGGGGTTTCGGGTGGTGTGTGGGGTCACACCAATCGCAGCCCCCTGAAGTCCCTGACTCCGATGCCGCTTGCAGCGCCCTCCGGCTCCCCTCGGTCACGCAAGGCAGGCAGGCGACAGCCCGCAAAGAAACACCCTGCCATGGGCGTGAGTGCAGGGGGAGGGGCAGGGTTGGAGGCAGGACAGGGACAGGGAGCAGTGCCAGGGTCAGGGGATGGGATAGGGTCAGAGGCATTGCTGGTGTCAAGCACAGTAGTGGGGGTGCAAGCAGGTGCACAGCAAGATGCATCAGCCTCTGTTCCAGGGACAGCTGCACCAGTAGCAACGGCAGGCATTGGAGGGGATGCAGCGGCAGCGCTGGGGCAAGAGCTGGGTGCAGCAGCGGGTGGTGCACCCCATGCCTTGCAGCAGGGCACAGGCGGGGCAGCGGCTGGGGATGCACCTGATGCAACTTTGCAAGGCAGCAACGGCGGGGCAACAGCAAGTCCGGCAGAGGGTCTGGCAACAGCGGCACCGGCAGCGGCAGGGGCAGCGGCAGGGGCAACGGCAGCGGCAGAAGGAGCGGCAGGGGCAGGAAATGCAGCTGCTGGGGGAGGGCCTGTTGGGAGGACGGTCGGCAGACGGCAGGCGGCGCAGAGAGCGTCGGCGGTGTGGGCGTCGATGACGACACAGACCTGGATTCGCAATAAGAGGCAGCCGCAGCAGCAGGGGCGGCCACAGGGGCAACAGCAGGGGCAGCAGCAGGGGCATCAGGGCCAGGAGCAAACTTTGAATGAAGAGCGTGGCGAGTGGTGGCCAGGAGATGCTGATGCTGGCCCCATGCTCAAGGAGGGTGGTCAACAGCCTGTAGGTTCGGGGCAAGGCTGGGGGGCAGGGGATGAGCTAGGTGAGCCAGGGGAGGACGAGAAGGCCGCTGCGCAGCTGCTAGCAGATGGGCTGTGGCTAGGTGTGGGGCAAAGTGTGGGTCCGGAAGCTGCCTCGCCTGCGCTGGCTGCCAGGCCAGGCAAGAAGCACAAGGTGAACTTGGCTGGGGTCCAGAAGGCGGCTCTGGGGGCGGCGATGGCGGCTGCGGACGAGGTGGCAGACGCAGAAGGCTGTTTGATGTTGCCCGGCACCGCAAAAAGCGCCGGGACGAAGAAGAGGAAGAAGGGGGGTGGCGCAGCAGCAGCGGCTGAGGCGGAGCCGCTGCCTGCGGCAGTGGGGGAGGGTAGCCCAGGCGCTGCGGCAGGGACGAAAGGAGCAGTGTGGGCAAAAGCTGCAGGGGGGGCGAAGGCGGCGGCGGCGGCGGCAGCAGAGGCAGGGGCTCGGCTGAGGCCGGAGACGGAGGAGGGCGGCAGTCGCATGCCTGCCCTGGTGGAGGGGCTTGCTGCAGCAGCAGCGGCGGAGGACGCTGAGGCACAGGCAAGGGGAGACTTCACGCTCGCTTGCCCCTGGGTGGATGTGTTCAGAGAGGTGAGTGGTTCTGGTAGCGGGTGGGAGGCGAAGGATGCAAGGTGTAAAAAGTCAGGCGCAGGACACGTTGTTGTAGGTCAAGTTGGCGAGGGACAGGTGGATGGAACGGCCGGTGGCTGCTGCGGCTGCTGCAGAGGATGCTGGGATGAGGCGCAGAATAACTTCATGCTTGGCTGCCCTGAAATTCAACGTTAATGTAATGGTAATGTGCGTTTGTTGATTTTTCTTGCTTCTGCTGCACCTGTGTGCAAATGCAACCCATACTGTACAGAATGGCACCAAGTGGACGGGGCCTGTGTACCGCGGCATGGCGACGGGGCGCATAAAGCTGTATGAGGACAGGAGGCGGACGCTGCAGGTGGGCGGGACATGTTGAAAGTGTGAGCATGCCCATGGGCAGACTGATGCGAGTTGCTGGAATTCCTAGGCAATCAGTGTCATGTTGTGTGCTTGGCCTCATAAATGTTCTCCTTGGTACTGCTGCTCTTCTCCAGCCAGCCTGTTTGAAGTTCATACCCTGAACCCTTGCTGCCGCCTGTCTCACCCCTCCTGCTGCCCCCACGCCAGATAAGCAAGTCATGCCATGTCTGCCAGAACCAGCACCTGTATGCGGAGTGCCAGCAGGGCAGCTGCATGAATGGCAACAAGAAGTGTGTCAAGTCGTACTGCCGCGCGTAAGTTATACCTAGGAGGGCAGGGAAGGTTCTGAGATTAGGGTTTCAGCATTGCGTACGCTCTGACATGTGCCACGCCAGGCGCTGGACTTGGGAGTGGGTGGAGCGCTGCTGCCGTGGTAGCCCTCAACCCTCTCACCATGGGCGGAAGCAAGATCGGTCATGCGTATGGCTTTGGGCGGCACCTCTGACCTCCAGCTGTCATGTGCAAGTGATAGAAGAGCGTAATATGCAGCTTCTTGCAAGTGCCGTCCTAACCATGACTGCGCAGGTGTGCGGCCCCTCAGAGGGCTTCCTTGCTTTGCGTTTCAGGGTGTGTCACCTTCACCCTTGACCCTGTAGGTGTGCGGTGCGTTACTTCCCCAACATGACATACCTCGACATCTGCAAACACTGCCCCAGCTGCCGCGGCATCTGCAACTGCAAGCCGTGCTTGAGACAGGCAAGGCTGGACGTGGTGTGGGGAAGGTGTGGAAAGGTGTCGAGAGCGCAAGCCGCATGTTTGAGACAACAAGGCTAGCGCCGAGTGCAGCAAAAGGCGTGGGAAGCTTGAGTGGGCGCAGTGGCGCTTTACAGAAACACAGCTCAGCCTCACCTTGCACCCCGCCGCACTTGTGTTACCCTGTGACCTCTTGCAGGAAGCAAGCCCCAACCTGCCTCAATACAGCGAGGTGGTGCGAGCTGAGCTGGCAAGGTTTGCGCTGAATTACATAGCGCAGCCCCTGTCTGACTGGCTGCGGGAGGAGGAGGAGGAGGTACGCGGCAGATGTGTGGATGAGTGAAGCAGGAGGTGAAGGGTAGAAGGGAGAGGAGAAGGTGAACTGCATTGTGCAACCCCTGTGCGACTGACTGGTGGAGGAGATAGAGGGGGTGAGTGGCAGGCGGGGTGGAGGAAGCGGGAGGCGAAGCGCATGCAGGGGCGCTTGTTAGAAGCAGAGGGTGAAGGGTAAGTGAACGAAAAGGCAAGCTACATTGTCCAGCCCTTGTCTGACCTGCTAAGGGAGGAGGACGAGGAGGTGAGGAAGCAGGGGGTGAAAGGTAGGGAGATGGGGGAGGTGAAGGACAGTAACATCATTCAACCCCTGTCCGGTTGGCTGCGGGAGGGGGGAGAGGAGGAGGTGAGGGTCAGACGGTGAGGAGGAGGCTGTGGAATAGCGGTGAATTGCGCAAGGTGGGCGGAAGGGAGTCAGCCAAAACGATGCAGTGCCCTACGCTTTCAGAGGCCCTTTTCAGCACACGCCTGTCCAGCGTCCACTCTCTTGGCCACTGTTTTTGCAGGCTGGCCATGCTGGCTTTTGTAGCGCTGACGCAGTGCTGCACACGTCCATGAATCCTTCTTATCTCTACTCTCCACGTTCTTGCCCATTGCATTTGTAGGCCGGCCTTGCAGGCTTCAGCAGCATTCATGCAGTGCCCCACGCCTCCGTGAACCCTTCTCACCGCACGCCCTTCTCACCGCTTGTCCTCTGTCCACTCCTTTTTGCATGTAGGCCGGCCGTGCAGGCTTCAGCAGTGTGGACGCAGAACCCCACGCCTCCATGAACCCTTCTCACCGCACGCCCTTCTCACCGCTTGTCCTCTGTCCACTCCTTTTTGCATGTAGGCCGGCCGTGCAGGCTTCAGCAGTGTGGACGCAGTGCCCCACACCTCCATGGACCTGCAGCGCGTGCTGTGTGACTGCTGCGCGACCAGCATCCCCAACCTGTGCTTCAGATGCCCACACCCTGACTGCGGGTAGGTGCAGGGGCGCATTTGCATTGGAGGAGACTTGTGGTGGCAGGTGTACGTGCCTCTTGTGGTGAAGACTTGTGGCAGGTGTATATGGCTGTGGGTAAGTGCAGGAGCACGCTTCCCTGGGTCAGGACTTTTGACAGGTGTGTGGGACTGGGGTAGGTGCGAGAGCAGGGCGGGACGGATGTCAGGTACTGTGAGCCGACGTTTATTACTGAGCCTGCTTCCCTTGGTGGCAGGTGTATGGGACCAGGGTAGGTGCGAGAGCTGGGCAGATGCTGCATATTGGATGGGTTTCAGGTGTATCAGATAGGATGGGTGTCCAGCCGGTGCAAACCCCCTGAGCTTGCTTCGCTTGATCGATTACCAAGACCTCTTGCAGGTGTATGGGACTGTGGGTAGACGCAGGAGACGCAGCAAGTGAGGCCATATCGGCAGTCATACTTGCGGTATATGTATGATTTTTGCCTTGGGGATTGATAATGACAGTGGCAGGGGGGTTTGGGAGGAGCACATGTGATCGTGGTGTTGGCCCTCCACCCTCAATTGCACGTGGCACACGTGACTTGGTGGTACAGCAAGTCACGTGTGCCTTGCTGTACACGTGCTTGTACTTTTTTAAAGTACACTCAACGGCCCCTTGTTCCACACTGCACGCTCCACCCAGCACACCAACCAGCCACAACTGCAGCAACCCTGCAACCTTGCCCCTGCTAATGCAGGTGGGACATATGTGTGGCCTGCGCCAAGCGCCTGCGCGACGAGTACGTGGCCCCCGCCCCCGTCCACCACACCAGGGCACACGCCCAGATCAGCCCTAGGTGGCCGTTGCTCTGCCCTAACCCCGCCGCGCACGGAGACAGTTTGGCGGCGGCGGCGGTGGCAGGGAGAGGGCTGGGTGCAGTGACGACGAGGGCGGCATCGGGGGAAGCAGCAACGGGGGCAGCGGCAGATGCTCAGCCACATCTAAGGGCAGCAACAGATGCTTCGCTCGCAACGGGGGCAGTGGCAGGGCCGGAGTCTGGGGAGGCGGTGGCAGGGGGGGAGGCAGATGCAGGCCTGGGTGCCACAGCGGGGGCGAAGGCGGCAGCAGCAGTGGCGGCAGCGCCGGGGGCGGGCGGCAAGGTGAGGAGTGAGCTGCAGGCGGTCAGGTTCTTCGACGACAGCCGCCTGGAAGTGCTCAGCAAGGTGCGTCAGGGCTGGGGTGTTCACACAAGTGTGGCCCAACCATAATGTTAAAACAAGTGGGGCGCTTATGCAATTGTGCTGGTCACTCAAGCGTGGCATGCACGTGTTCTTGTTGTTTGCACAAGTGTGACACGATAAGTGTGGTGTGCATGCCAGTGTAACGTGTCCCTGGCGCACGCGTCAACGAGCAAGGCCGCGTACCCCACGCAGCCTGTCATAGATTGCCAGAATTCTTCAACCCTAAACCTTTGTCCTCTTCTTACTGTCCTTTCTCCCGCGGTGCCCCACCCCTGGTGTTCTTCCTGCCTGCGCCACAGGTGGTGGGTGAGTTTGGAGGCCATGCGCCGGATGCAGGCGCCGAGCTTGGGGTGTGGGCTGCACGCCTCACACATCTCCTGAGTGGGAGCCAGTGGGGCGGCGACAGTGCCAGTGCCGCGGCGGCAGCGCCTGGCATAGGGCCGGCAGGGGCCGGCGCGGCGGGGCCAGGGCCAGCGGGGACAGGCGCAGCAGGGGCAGCGGGGCCAGGAGCGGCAGGGCTCAGGGGAGCAGGGGCAGCGGGGGCAGGGGCGTCGGAGGCAGGGGCAGAGGCCGGGGCCATGAGCTCTGCACAGGTGGAGAGGCAGCGCAGCTTCCGACAGGACGAGTTTGACCCCGAGGTGGGCATGCGCATTCCATGGTCCACACTGGGGGCTCGCAGCTCATTGACTGTCCTGGATTGTGCTAGACAAGGTCCACACTAGTGCTTGTGCTGTGAGCTGGCTGGCTGTGTCAAGCAGCAGAGTGTGTTCAGCAGCATGGAGGCATGTAAAGGCTGCTTGTGAGCATTGGGTCATTTTGCTGGGGTATACATCGCCTGAACGCGGTCTCTCTGTCTCCCCTTGATATCTCTTGAGCCCTCCGTCAACAATCACAGATCCCAGCAAGAGGCCAGATACCCCAGCAGGCCTTTTGCCCCAGAAGCTTCAGGCGATTCCAAGGCTCTTGTCTGGGCAACTCCTCCTGCCGTGTTCATACTGGTTCACTCGTTTCACCCTTTTCACACTGCCACAATTCCACACTGTCACATGCACAGGTCGCCGATGAAGGGCGCGTGCGGCTGTGGGGCCACAGCATCTCCTCTTCACAATGTCCTTGCTGCCTCGTTCACACTCCCACGCTGGAACCACACCTGCTGCAATGTCCACACTTCCACATGCACAGGTCTCTGATGACGGGCGCGTGCGGCTGTGGGGGCACAGCATCCCCCTGACAGACGTCCGCAGGGCCAGCTGGCCAGCGGCGCCGGGAGTGGAGGCGGGGGCAAGTTCGAATCACGATTCGAATTCAAACCCGCACTCTGCTGCAACCGCTGAAGAGGCGCGCCGTGTGCGTGAGGACCAGTTCCTGTTCTGCCCCCACGCAAGCAGCCTGCGCCCGGGGCACCCCGAATTTGAACAGTGCGTTTGAAAACGAAGTTGACCTGCAGGAAGCAGCTGCAACACCATGCTGGCGGTCCTGCCGTTACTTCCATGCAACTTCTGGATGGGCTTTTCAGCGGTTACAAGCGGTTACCCGTTTTCCCATCAACACACGTGTCTCAACTGTCGCGCTTTCTTCTGCGCCTTTGCCTGTGGTCACACGCTCCCCACACTTTCCCCCGCATGTCCAGGTACCTCCACATCTTTCTGGAGCGGTGGAGGGCGCGCCAGCCTGTCATCGTACGCGGCATGAAGGGGCGCATGCAGTGGGGCCAAGAGGTGATGCAGCGGGCGACGCGCGAGCAAGGCAACAAGCGCTTCAACACCGATAGCGCTGACACGCACCTGCAGGTGAGGAAGGGGGGGTAGGCCATGAAGAGATGTGTACAGTGGGGCCCAGAGGTGATGCAGCAGGCAACACAGTGAGCAGGGCAACAAGCGCTTCAACACTGAAAGCGCTGACACGCACCTGCAGGTGATGGGGTGTGGGGGAGAGTTGGGAGAGGGGGAGGAATCAGGTGGAGTGGCAGGGGGGGCGCAAGGGGCCATTTAGGGGTGCGTGCAGTGGGTGCCACAGGTTTGTTTCACCCCCTGAACATGACTCAGCACCAGGTCTCATTTACAATATGCTTGGAAAGGTCTTTCACCAAACCGTGTTTCCATCCCCTCCCGGTGCCGCTTCAGGTGCTGGACTGCAAGGGCTTCACCCCGCTGCACATGACTCAGCAGGCCTTCTTCCAGCACTACATGCACGGTACCGAGATTGACGCAGGGAAGCCCCGGATGCTCAAGGTCAAGGACTGGCCACCTGATGAGCACTTCAGCGTGCGCCTAGTGCGGCACCACCAGGTCAGTCATGGGTGGGGAGACGTGGCAGGGGTGGGAGCGAAGCGCAGGGTGGAGTGCTCCGCCAGGAAAGGGAGGGGGAGAAAAGGGGAGAGGAAGGGGGGGATAAGCCCCGGATGCTCAAAGTCAAGGACTGGCCACCCGATGAACACTTCAGAGCACGTCTGGTGTGGCACCACCAGATCAGCGACCTGTAGGAGGAAGGGGTGAGGAGAGTGGAGCAGGGAAGGGAGGGGAGTGGGAAAGGGGAGGGGCACAAGGGGAAGAAGAGCAGATGAGAAGAAGATCGCTGCTCCCATAATTGACGCTTTCCCCAACCCTCAAGGTTACGCCTTCCTCACACTTTCCACCCTTTGTGTCCACACTTCTGCAGGACTTCCTTGAGATGCTGCCACTGCCTGTCTACACGCACCCGACCATCGCACCCCTCAACCTGGCCACCATGCTGCCAGCGTGGGCCAACTTGACTGACCTGGGTCCCAAGACCTACATCGCATCTGGCCAGGTAAGCAAAAGGGTCATAGTGTGAGTGATTTTTAGGCTTTGTTACATCTCAACCTGGCCACCATGCCGCCAGCATGGGCCAACCTCACTGGCCTTGGACCCAAGACCCACATCGCTTCTGGCCAGGTCAGCAAAAGGGTGTGGTGTGAGCGTTGTGTGAGTGATTTTTAGGCTTTCTCACTGACTGACCTGGGTCCCAAGTACCTAGGGACTGGCCTGGGTCCCAAGTACCTAGGGACTGGACTGGGTCCCAAGTACCTAGGGACTGGACTGGGTCCCAAGTACCTAGGGACTGGACTGGGTCCCAAGTACCTAGGGGCTGGACTGGGTCCCAAGTACCTACCTCACATGCAAGGGTAGTGTCCAGAGTGTGCTGTTACTGCCAGGCAAACCTTACCTTGTTGGGGGCATCGAAGTGTGCTGTGAGGTGTGGGCCACCCTTGTATGGACTGGTATGGACCAAGGCCTACATTGCATGCATGCAGGGGGGTGCTTGTTTTATTGCTAGTCATGGCCACACACAGAGATGCAAACAGTCACATCACATTTGGCATCGCATGTCACATCACATCACGTACAAAAAGTGATCAGCTGCCCATCACACAAGCGATGCCACATGAATGACAATGACGTGGCGTGGTGCTGAAACTGTTGCAGGTCGAGGAGCACGAGGAAGAGTGGGACAGTGTGACCAAGCTGCACCAAGACATGAGTGACGCGGTCAACATCCTCGTGCACTGCCAGCCAGACCCCGTGACAGGGACAAGTGTAGACGGGTGTGGGGCGGTGCCCACACTTGTTGCACCGAGGTGTGGGCTGGAGAGCGCGGTCAGGGGCTCCAGGTGAGGTCCCTCAGGGTGGCGGTTGAGGCAGATCAGGCAACCTGGGAGGTTTGCTAAATCCTACAGCTGCTACAGGGTGGTTATAAAGGCAGATTAGGGGAACTGGGGGGGTGGTTACACCCTAAAGCCACTGCAAGGTTGCATTCGAGGCTATGCGAACAAACTCACAGGCTGGTGAGGCTCACAGGTTGTGCAGGTGCCCCACCCCAACACCTGGCATGACACAGCCAGAGCAATGACGTGCTGTCACCTGTCCCAACTGTTATATTCTCCATCCCACTCATCCCAAATGTAATGTTCTTCATCCCAAGAGCATTCTGTGACGTCCCCTACTCACCCTGCTTGCTACGCTTGCACCATGTCCAGCTACGGCAGTGCGGGCGCAGTGTGGGATGTGTGGGCTTGCGACGACGCCCCCACACTCCGTTCATACCTGGACGCGCACCTGACCGACTTTGTGCACCATGGGCAGCAGCTGTCGCGAGACAAGGTGAGTGTGGACAGTGTGGGCGGCAGCTGTAGGTTGCACCTGTGACACGCCGATCTGCAAGTTGACGGCTGCCAGGGCACGGCGCTTGCCAGCACGTAATCATAACAATGTCCTATGCAGCATCGGACCTTCAAGAGCATAGCGCACTGGGCAGTGAGCTTTGGCAGCTGAGGCACCTGCCTGTGCACCTTGGCACTTCAGTGTTGCAAATGGTGGCCTGGTGGTGAAATCTGATTGTGTTGGCTGTGTGCAGGTGAATGATGTGGTCTTTGACCACTGCATCATGGTCAGCGCTCGGCATAAGGACTGCATGGCGACCGGGGCGCAAGGGGCAGCAGCGGGGGCGGAGGGGGCGGTAACAGCGGCCGCGGCAGCAGGGTTGACAGCGGCCGGGGTGGAGAGGACGGCATCCACAGGGGCAGGGGCGGCAGCAGCGGCAGCAAGGCAGGGAGGGGCGACGGGGACGGCAGAGGGGGCGGAGCAGGGAGAGGCAGGAGGTGCAGGCAGGCGTGGTGTTGCCCCGTGGCACTTTGAGCAGTACCAGGACGAAGCCGTGTTCATACCTGCGGGCTGCCCACACCAGGTGCGCTGAGTAGGCAAAGGGTTGTGTGGGTGTGAACTTGTGAAGGTGTGGGGCTCACGACAGCAGCCTGTCAGCGTGGCCTTCAGGCAAACGTTATCCACTGAACCACAACTGCCAGCCTTTCAACTGATGTGTGAAGATTACACTTGTGGGCTGCTTACGCCAGGGGTGTGGAGGGCAGGTATTAGCAGGTGTGGGACTCGTGCGTTTGGGCTGCGCATACAAGAAGCTCGTTTTCTTCAGAGCTTATACAGCATCTCATTGTATGCATCTCTGCTGACCCCGATTCAACTCAGCCTTCGCAGTGCTTCTGTAGGGTGATCCTCTTACCTCTCTGCATTTCGTTTCACCGATGCCCTGTCCCCAATATGTGGTGTCAGGTGCGCAACCTGCGTAGCTGCATCAAGGTGTCCATCGACCCTTTCCCCTCTGATTGACCCAGACTTTCAGCCTTACACTGCCTTGACCTTAACATCACTGACACGCTGCCCCAAACTTGGTGTCAGGTGCGCAACCTCCGTAGCTGCATCAAGGTGGCTATTGACTTCGTAGCACCCGAGGCGCTCACACAGACGCTCAACCTGGCCGATCAAATGGCAGCCTGCAAGAGGCCGCCTGGTGTGCCGCCTGGTGACAGCATCTATGCAGATAAGCTGCAGGTAAGCGAGGGGGAGCGGCGGAGGAGAGGGAGTGTTCTCGTTCCGCCTGGGGTGGCGCCTGGTCACAACGTGCTCTTTTGAACAACACGCAAGGTGCACACCTCCAAAAACCCTAACCCACAGGGCCGCTTGATCATGATGTCGGCAGCGGTGGAGTGCTGCCTGCATTAGCACCCACTATTTGACTGCCACCATGCCCTTGCAACCTTGGCCCCTTGCAACCGTGGCCTTCAAAAACCCTAATCCACCGGGCCGCTTCACCGTGAAGTCAGCAGCGGTGGAGTGTTACCTGCAGCTGCACCAGTCCTGTGCGGCCTCACCGTGCCCCCAGCGACATAAAGCACAGATCTAACAACTGTTTCACTGCAGCACTGCCCTTGTTCCCTTGGCCACTTGCAGCCTTGGCCCCTAATCTTGGCCTCCACAAACCCTCACCCACAGGGTCGCCTGATCATGATGTCGGCAGCAGTGGAGTGCTACCTGCAGCTGCACCCTGAGCTGTCGGGCACGATTGAAGACAGATGCGACCCTGAGAGGAGGAAGGAAGACGAGCGGAAGCTTCTGTATGCCAGTCCTTTCAAGCCAAGCGCATGGGCAGGGGCAGGCGCAGTGGCAGGGCCAGGGGCAGGGGCAGGGGCGGGGGCGGAGGCGGGAGTGAAGTTGGGAGGCTCACCGCAGGTAAAGAAAGAGCCTAGTGTGGGGAAAAGTGCGGCAAAAAAGGCTGGGCCGACTGGGAAGAGGAAAGTGGGGAAGAGTGCCATGCTGAAGGCCCAGCTGGCCTTGGAGGCGAGTGTTGCCGCAGCTTGCGCACTGCCAGGTGCACTGGGACCAGAGGGTGTGCCAGAACAGGCGCAGGAGCAGGGCCATGGGGTGGTGGAAGGTCACGGCCAGGGGCAGCCGAGGCAGGTGGAAGGGCAGGGGCAGGGACAGCAAGAGCAGGCGGAAGGGCAGGGGCAGGGACAGGTGCTGGGGCAAGGGCAGGTGCCAGGGCAAGGGCAGGGGCAGGGGCAGGCCAAAGGGAAGTCCAAAGGGAAGGTGACCGGCGGCGGTGTGAAGAAGAAGAAGAGCAAAGTGCTGGCGGGGGCAGCGCTGGCTGCCAAGGTGAAAGCGCTCGCAGCTGCAGGTGGTGGCCCTATTGGCATCAGCGCTTGTGGCTTTGATGCTGCGCCTGCTGCCCCTGGTGCTGCCGGGGATGCGGCAGCTGGCGTGGCAGGGGCAGGGGCCGTCAAGGTTGAGGAGGGGTTGCAGGAGGTGGCGGTTGGAGGACAGAACGATGAGCAGGGGGGCTTGCAGGGCCAGGGGCAAGCGGAGGGCCTGGCTGGGGAAGTAGGGCAGGCGGAGGTGGCCGGGCAGGCGGAGGGCCTGGCTGGGGAAGTAGGACAGGGTCAGGTGGCAGGAGCGAAGAGAGCGGCGCTGCCGTCAGGTGTCTCCCACAAAAAGGGCAGTGCTAAGAAGGCAAAGAAGGGACACAGCACAGGGGGGGCGGCAGGCGCAGGAGGGGCAG
>JAWZTI010000909.1:6112-18879 GCA_039880955.1 Chlamydomonas urium
CCTCCCCTCCCCTCGCCTTCACCGCAGTCTCTTTTCCCCACTTCCTCCCACTCTCCTTGCTGTTTCCCCCAATGACCTGCATCCTGCCCCGCTGCGCACTGAGCTGCCTGCCCTTGCGGTGACCATGCGCCTGCACTCACCTGTCCGCGTGCTGCGCACTGAGCTGTCTGCACTCGTGGCGATCGTGCGCTCCCACTCGTCCGCCTCAGCCTGCAGCTGCGCCTTTGCGTCCATCATCACCTGCACTGTCTCCTACACCACACCAGCAGGCAGTACAAGATTAGGCAGCAGGCAGGGCATACACAGCAGACAATACAGGACGTGCATAACAGACAGTACAGAGTGAGGCAGCAGATGCTACAGGGCGTACGCAACAGGCCAGCCACCCAGGGCAGCGGCACAGGCGCGAACACGGAAGAGTGACGCCGCGGATCCCTGATTCACAGGCTCAAGCGATACAGCAGCCAAACCAATCAGCAGATGCTCAGCGTCATGTATGGGCCACATACCAACCTCCCACAACCTGCAACCTATCTATTCAGTGTATGTAGATATGTAATACAGTGTATAGATAGTACAGATAGTATACACACGACATCAGCAGTGCCTCATCGATCAAGATGCATGTGAGCAGTGCTTGCCAGTCGCCTACAACACTCACCGCCAGCGCATCAATAAGCTCAGCAGGCACCTGACACAGCGCCTGAGGGTCAACGGTGCCCAGGCTGGAGCCAGGTGGAAGCTGCAGCGCCTCGCAGATCAGCAACTCAATCTCCGCCAGCACCAGATACGACTCTTCCAGCACCTAGGATCAGGCAGGGGTCAGCAGCCGGGGAAGGGAAGGAGGCAGGTGTGAGCGGGCAGGGTTACAGAGGACGCAGGTGGCAGCGGGCAGGGGAGGCTCATCACCTGTACAGGATCATCTTCATCAAAGGCCCGGCTCGGCGATGCGCCAGGTGTGGAAGGTACGGACCGTCCCGCACTCAGCGCCACCGCCACTGGCGCCGGGCCACGCTGCCGCCGCTGCGCCATACTGCCAGCGGCCGCCTCGCCTCGCACACTGTTGCCCGCCCACCCATCATCCTCACTCTCGCCCGCACCCTGACCCGCCGCTGCGGTACCCCGCCCTCCCCGGACGGCAGCCCCCGGGTTGCGGGGCATGATGGAGGTCGGCTCCATCTCGGCAGCCTGCTCAGCCTCCTCCTCCCGCCGCCACCGCTCCCTATGCCCCTCCTGCGCCGGCTGCTGACACCGCGCGGCTCCCGCCTCTCCCCCTTCCCCCTGCAACACCGACCCCTCCTCCCCGTCCCTGCCCCCTGCTCCGCTGTCCCCTGAGGCTGTCAGCGCCACACCTCGCTGTGCTGGCGGCAACGTGTGTGCCGGCTCCGCCCCAGGCTTCCTAGACGCCTTCACAGCCTTCGGCTTGGAGCTATGAGCAGGAACAGGCGCCTCGCCGCCCCCCTGGCTACTATTGCTGCCTGCTTGCTTGCTTCCCAATCCTGCCGACAGCTGATCGGCCACGTTCTGACCCCCTTGTCCAGCGTCTCGCCTGCGGTCCCTCAGCCCCGCTGCTACCGTCGGCGTAGGCCCCGCCTGCTGCGCCTCGGGCTGTGACCGCCGCCGCTGCTGTGCATCCGCAATCCCAGCAGCACCTCGGGGCGTGGATGACACACTTGCAGTGGCACGCCCATCCTCAGCCTCGGTAATTGCCGGCAGCGGCCCATCGGCGCTGGTGGCACCTGCACTGGGGCTGGCGTGCGCTTGGCCGCTGATGTCGACCGCGGCCTGTGCCTGCTGCTTCGTACCCCGGAACTTCTGTATGAGGTTGACCGACTGCGCCAGCGGCTTGGCAGCAAACGACTGCGGTTGCGATGTCTCAGCCTCCTGCACAGCAGCATTGCTGCGGACATGCTGCTGCTGCTGTTGCTGCTGCTGCGGCAGCGGCGGCGGCGGCGGCGACGATTCTTGCTGGTGGCCTCTGGGTGTCGGCGCCACATCAGATGCACATGCTTTCACTTGCTGCCCTTTCTGCCCTGCAGTATGCCCGGCCGAGGTCGGATCTGCTGCTGCTCCACCTGCCACCGCTGCTCTGACTGCTGCTGCCCCTGCTGCTCGCTGCGGTTCATGGGAATTGGCGCTGCTCGCTGGCTCATCGCCCAGCTCGCATTCATCCACCACGTCCACCTCTTCATCCACGCCCTGCTCATCGTCGTCCACCATGTTGCCGCCGCCATGCTCTTCCTGCTGTACTGCATCAACCTGTGCCCATGCAGCTGCTCCCTCAATGGTCTCCCCATGCACCACGGGAGACTCCGCCACTGGGCTGTCGACCGTCAAGTGCGAGCTGGATAGGTCAGCGTCATGCTGCAGCTGCAGCGGCTGCAGCTCGTCCCTCGCGGCACGTCCATAAGTGCGTCCCACCGCTGGGCCCCGCTCCATAAGCCCGCCACCCGCACCACTACGCTCCCTGCCACTTGCTGAGAGTGGACGTTCCATGTTGTTTCCAGCTAAATGCACGCCCTCTACAGCCTGCTCACCCAGATGTTGCTCAAGAGTGCGCACACTTCGATGGTGGGCGTGTTTTCGATGTCATGACGTCCCGTGTTTAGTTTCCTTAATGGAAAGTCCGGCAAGGCTGCTGTATCTACAGCTGCAGAACCTGGCCGTGCACAGTCGATGAGACGAAGAGAGGCACGAAAAGGAAAAGATGGACAGCGAACAACTGCAGCATGGGGTAGGTGTGGAGGGCGCAGCAGCAGCGGCCCAGGGTTGAGGGTCAGCAGCTCAAAGATCAGGTACCTGTTTACAACAGCAGCTGCTCAGGGTTGAGGTGATGGGCGCTAGCCTGACACTGGCCGAGGCTGAAGTTGACACGGTGGTAGCGGCCTTAAAACTGCAGAAGCGGCAGCTTGTGAATAACACGAATCCCTCCCCGTTTACAGTCAGGGGAATGTGTTTTGTAAATTGATGGTGCAGAAGGAGGAGTGTGTGACAGTTGCAAGGTAGCTAGCAGGCTCCCATCATTCCCACTGTGGCTGAGCGCTTCCCATTGTAGCTGGGGTGTCTCCACTGTAGCAAGGTGCCTCCAAGCGTGACCTTTCCAGCTTTTACTTTTGCACAACTGCAGGGTTCTGATTATCAGTGCTCACACCCCACTCGACCTGCGCATGACTCAGTTGGAGGGCAGTCAGGGCTGCAGGCAGGTGGGGGCTGTCAAAGCTGCAAGACCAAGCAGGCTTTACCCTGAGCGCACACTTTAAGCAAGCAGAGGTGCTGGAGCAACTGAAGCTTGACAAGTGGTGAGAACACTGCACACCAATGATGCGCAGGTGGTGTGCAATGTTCTCACCGGTTGTCAAGCTGAAGCAGATGCAGGGCTGGGCAGGTATCAGGAACAGAAGCAGGTCCCCATGCAAAACTCCTGCAATGGCTCACATGGATGCACATTGTGACACTGCAGAGGTGATGGAAATATGCGCTGAGCGTCAGCATTGGATGGTAAAGTCCTCGAGGCGCCAGAAATGTCACATGAGACGCCACTGGCCTGATATTAACCCCAGCTGCATCTACGTGTACGCTTACATAGAGGCTGAAGATGCGGGGTGAAGTGTACAAGCTGGGTGCATGCGTGAAGATAAAGGAGGGCAGCAGGTTGCGATCATGTCAGTCTCGTGTAGGGCGTAGTTTTACTAACTTGCAGTTGGGGTCGCCAGCTTTGATTTGCTGCTAGCCGTGCCCGCTTGGGCGCCCAGCAGTCTCGTACTTCCCCAAGCCATCTGAAGGCCCCACATGGCCTCTTAGCCACCCGGGAATCCATGCATGGCTGATCAGGTGTTTCCTCGTGCATGGTTGTTGGTGTTTGCTCTATGCACTGATGAGTGCAGATATCTGCTGCTGCTGCAAGCTCGCTGGCAAGCCCACTTGTTTACCAGTCTGAAGTATGGACCAGCCCACACCCGAATAGATCCATCAGTCTGTGCAAGATAGCTTGAGCTACCTCTTCGGCATGCGCGTCTCATCAACGTTGAGCCGCGGTGCTTGCAGCCAGCGATGCGGGCCCGTGAGGCCCGTTGCACCTTCTCGAGCAGTGCTCGGTCGAACTCAGCCCCAACATGCAAGGTCGCTGAGTCTCCTGGCCACCAAGGGCGAGGGCAAGGGTGGCATTGACGGTGAGCTGGGCATGCATGGCTGCCTCACGTCTGTCGCAGCTCAAATCTTGTTGCCCGTGCTCAGCAGCTGCTGCTGCTGCTGCTCCATCGTGCACAGGCATTGTGGCTGCAGGCAACAAGCTGGTTGACAGCGGCGCAAGCCTGGTGCCAGAGAGCGTGCCTCGCCCTGTTGCCAGGGCAGGCGTGACAGTTGCCATGAGCCTGTTTGCATTCGGTGTGCTGAAGCAGGTGCGTCATGAAACACGCCTTGCTGCGGCTTGCCCTGCCATTGCTCACAGCACGCTCTGTGCACCTTGGCCCCAACCGCTTCCCTGGTTGTCAGCCCCGCCGCTGCATGTGCTGCACCTGTTGTTCAGCTGGTGTCTGGCGTCATCACCCTGGTGGTGCTGGGTGCCGTCGCCTACTACTTCTTCACGCGGGGAGGTGATGATGATGATGATGATGGGCCCAGTAGCAAGCGCAGCAGCAAGCAGGACGACGATCTGGGCGATCCGCTTTCTGACGCCCGGCGCATCATGTGAGTGTGTTGCATTGCTGTGCGGGTCTGTGCTGTGCACTTGCATGTGCGCGGTGCTTGAAACAGCGTGGCTTGTGCCAGAGTTGCTTGTCCTTACTAGGGACTCTCTGGGAACAGGGCGACACGCCAGGCCCATTTGGGCCACACGCGCGCTGCCCGCTCCCTTTCCTGACGTGATGTTGCTTGGGTTGCTGGTTTGAATGCAGGGACAAGTACAAGTGAAGCGGGCATCAGCACGGAGCAGTGCCACTCAACAGGCACAGTCAGTTTTAGGTCCTAGATGCTGTACGTTGACTTTTGGCTCCTACATGCATTCAATATTTTTCATTGCTACGCCGCATTTCCCCAGATGAGTTCTTGAAGCTTCAGCTTCACGCTGGCGGTCAATTCCGGGTAAGTGCAACCCCGACAAATTCCCAAGGTGTGGACCTTGGCCATGGATCGTGACCGTTGCGCCCTACAACTTTGAGCTCCTACGCGCGTCGCTTTACTCGTGGAACTGCCGGGCCTCCAGGTGCTCGTTTTGCAACGCCATTCTGGCGGGTCGTACCCGCGTGGCTGCGTCCCAGAGAGAAGAGCTTGCGCGAGGGACGCACTGTGACACAACAGCCACTCTTCGATTAAGCGGCGCACGCTCGGGCGTTCGGCCAGACGAGCTTGGGCTGCTCGAGCCCACGCCGCAGCGCATGGCTTGAGCTAGCCGAATGCTTGGCGCCTTGTGTCCATGCTTCAAGGCCCAGCACGATGCAAACAGGGCGAGCGCATTCGTGGCATCGCCCTCGAAACCCGCTGCAGCGGTAGCAGCAGCAGCACCTCCACAACCACTGCCTCCGACAGCGGTAGCAGCAGCGCCAGCGCATGCAGCTGCAGATGTAGCGTTACAACAACAGCCTCCGCTTTCAGCAGCGGGGCCACAGCAGCCGCATGGATCAGGGCCAGACCAGCAAAACGCATGGCAGCCCACCGCCATGCCCATGCAAGGCACCGGCGCTGCTCCCCTGTCTCCCTTTGCAGTTGCAGCGGTGCCTGCAGCACATGCAGTTGGCACAGCGCCACCACGGCCCATCAACGGCCTGACGCACTCAGCAGGCGGCGCAGCACTAGGCCCGCTCACGCCGCCTGACATTGGCTCCTCCCACTGCTCATCTGCCGATAGTAGCCTGATGAACGGCACAGCCACCAACGGCGCACCCAGGCAGGCAGGCATGGCGTCAAGCACAGGGCGGACCATGAACGGCCAGCCATCAGGCACGCTCGCCTACACTGTGAACGCCCTGGGCCCCAACATGCCGGGTGCTGGTACCATGAGCGCAAGGCCAGAAGAGCTGCTCATGCTAGGGCCTCTAGACAACGCCAACATGGGCCTCATGGCGCGGCCAGCCAGCCTGCAGCTGCACCAGCTCAACCGCCAGATCACCAACCTGCAGAAAATAGGGCAGGGTGCAGGTGAGGGGCGTGGGTGGGTGGCGGGCGCCTATGGGCGGTTGCTGACTCAGCAGGCGGGCGCATGCAGCAGGTCTCTCAGCCCAGCCGCTCAGATGCATCCCACAGCTTCACCGGGTTCACCAACGCCGTTTCAATTGCGTGCCTTAGGTTTGATTGCTCGCTCCTCATGTGTCAGCTTAGCTCTGCTGGCACTGGCCTGGCCTGATGAGGCACATGCATCACTGTGTCTGCAACTCCCCTGATGGCGTGTGCTGGCAGGCGGCATTGTGTACCGAGGGCTCTGGACAGGCGTCAATGTGGCCATCAAGTTCCTGCGCTCATCATCCCCAGACCAGCTCAACCAGACAGCAAAGGAGGCCATCTTGTCGCGTTTTGTGTCCCACCCCAATGTCGTGCAGGTGAGGGACGGGGAGGGGCGAGGCGAGACAGCGGGTGGAGAGGGGCACAGGATGTGGCAGCTGCGCGGGCAAGGGCGTGCAGTGTGGGCTGACAAGAGGGAGGGACGTAAGGTTTTCCCACAAAGAACACGGCCCAGTTGCAGGAAGCATTTCCAGGCGGTTATGCCTCGCTCTCAGTTGTGTGCATGTGCAGGACTCAGAGCTGCCCAGGGAATCAGTTGAAGGCTTCTGATGGCTCTGATGTATCATGCGTCACGTAGGCTAGGCATGTACTCCTGCGCTGCTCTGACAGGCCTTCCTTCCCGCTGCCATAATGCCTGCCTGCAGACATATACATATGACGTGACATTGCTTGTGGACTCCGGTATGGGCATGCACAACAACGCACATGCACACGCACAGCACCCCAACGCGGCGCTAGCCATGCCGGGAATCTTAGAAGAAGATCCTGAGCCGCCTACGCCATCCAGGGACACCAATCTGGACCAAGGGGGGATAGGGACGGGCACAGCGACTGGGACGGGGACAGGCACAGGGACTGGGCCCAACACGCCCGCGGGTGATGCGGGGGTTGGCGCAGCGGCAGGGGTGAACGGGGCGGCGACATCGGGGGAGGTGGGCGCGGAGCGGCAGCCGGGGGCCGAGGCGGGGAGCGAAGGTGGGACGGAGCAGGACGCCGCGGCGCTGCGGACGGCGGCGGCCAGTGCGGCCTCCCAGGTGCAGCATGCTGTCCAGACAACGCCATCCCTGGCAATCTTTGATGTCAGTCAATCCACGGTGGACGTGCGAGGTGGGTAGAGCCACCTCACTCACATATATGCACAGCAGCGTGCATCGCTGCAGCTCGCTTTCTACCAGGCGGCTGCGGTTGTGGCCATCGTGCGTCCTTTTACTCGCCTCGCAAGGCAGTGACTACTTGGCAGACCAGTGGGGCTTGGCATGGCGAAAGCTTTGTGTGGGCACTGATGCGTCTGGTTTCCGTCAGCTACGCTGATGAGGCTGTGTGAAACAACGGGACGGTGTTGTTGGTGTCAAGGGCCATGTGCAGTGGGTCCTGCAGGACTGACAGTGGGCATTAGCAGCGACCAGGTAGCTGCTTGCTGCAGTTGGTTGTGATGATAGGGGCACATGGTGATCACTGCATTTGGATATGACAAGGGGATTGGCGTGTTGATCGGGAGTGGCACACGTCAAGCTCATGCGGCAGCCTGGACAACCCAGTGAATAAAGCAGTCGACCATGCAATAGCCCAGTCACTGATTGCATGTGTTATCACCAACTCATTGAACCAGTCACTTCCAAATGCTCTGCCCCAGCATGCACCGCAGCACTCAGCCCATCGCCGCTGATGCCGATGCCGATGCCTTGTGCCCCTCAACCCTAAACCCTAAACCAGCTGCTCCTGCCCCCTGCTGCCTACACCCGTGCAGCGAGCCTGGTGAGTCAGCCTGACATGGACAGCCTGGCTGGCGGTACAGGCTGGGACATGCAGGATGTACTGCTGCGCTTGGGAGCGCAGCCCGGGGAGTACCTCACGCACATCATCATGGTCAGTGGCCCTGGTGCACAGGGGGGTTACAGGGGGTTGGTCAAAGCGATGGTCATGCATTTTCAGTGACCAGGGTGCAGGGAGCGCAGACGGCTGGTCAAGGGTAGTTACTTCCTGCTACACGATGCTCAAGACAGTGATGCTGGCATCAGTCCAGGCTCACAGCTCTGCTTTTCTAAGCATGTTCCCTCATAAAGCTGCATGTCCTGTGGGGGCCACACTAGGGGCACTGCCATGCTCACCAAGAGGAATGAGTCATGGAGCTGCCTGCTGTCACAGCCCTTCCCCCAGGGCTGTGACAAAAGGGACAACAGCCTTGCTGACAGATATGCACCTAAACCCAACCCATCGTCCTCACGCATGGCTTTGCACCGCACCAGGGAATCCTGCCCGTGTTGTACAGGGGTCCTTTTGCGCTCTTGTGGCGCCCCCCAGGACTGTATAACACACTGCTGCTCCCCCCTTGCCTTGCGCAGGAGCTGTGTGACGCTGGCACTCTGCAGCAGGCCGTCGTGCAGGGGCACTTTGGCGGCAGCAAAGACACGAGCGCTGAGCGTGCCAAGTGCCGCGCGCTGCTCAAGACCGCAAGGGAGGTGGCAAGCGGCATGCAGCACCTGCACTCGCTCGGCATCATTCGTGAGTGCAGCCTGGAGGGGCGACGGGGCAGCTGCTACGGTCTGGGCACAAACACAGGGAAAAGATGCTGAGTAGCCTCCTGCCTCTCTTCCAAACATCGGTTACAAACAGCATCAGCCACGGGCAGCGTCAGGCACAAGCACTACGTGTCACAAGCGCCACCAGTCAAAAGCAAGACATGGCGCTCGCCTGTCATGCTGAACGCGTCCCCATGCCAGCATCACCACACTCATGCCAGCATCACCACACTTTTTCCTGCCCACTCTCAGCATAACCCCGCCTCCCCCTCAGCTTAACCCTATCACCCCCGCTCATACCTTGCTGTCAACAGACGGTGACCTGAAACCCGGCAACGTGCTGCTGCGCAAGGACGCAAGCGCCAACTCCAAGACCAGCTTTATTGCCAAGGTGAGCGGCACTTAGCAAAAGGTGAGCGGCGCTTGCTTGCTGATCACCATGAGCGGCTCGTGGTGTCAAGCAGTGGGTGAGGAGAGCGAGGGGAGAGCTTGTGCTCCAGGCCCAGTGTGGAAACGAACCGATACTGCCACTTGCTTTGGTGCAACGCCCATCCCCATGCAGCTGCTGCTGCATCATGTGCGTTTGCGGTTGTTAAAGCTTATTCACAAGTCTGTTCAGGCATCTCCTCCCCAACTCAGCTGGTCCACCCAGGGTTCACATAGAACTCACAAACACCTTCCTCTCTCACTGCGCCTCCCCGCCTCTCTGCCATCCGCAGGTTGGTGACTTTGGACTAGCGCAGCGCTGCGTGCCTGGTGCGCCCGAAGTACAGGCGGGAGTGCCCCTGGGGACGCTGTGCTACGCAGCACCCGAGGCGCTCAGAGGCCTGCTGCTCAAGACGTCAGACGTGAGTGCGAGGGACCGGTAGGGCGTGCAGGCGTGGCATGACATTGCAGGCAGGGTGTTGGGTGTCGGTTGGGGCACGGAATCAATGAAGTTGATTAGGATTGCAGGGCAGTGGTGGCTGCGATTGCGGCAATCAGTCGCCGCTTCTGTAGAAGCAGCCAAACTCTCCAGGATGAAGCAAAACACGCATCAGACGCACCAAAGCCCCCTCCCTTGCTTTTCTCACCAGAATTGCTGGTCCCAACGCGGCCGCTTGCTCACTGCTTGTGCTGCTCCCTCACTGTTGGCGTCCAGGTCTACTCATTCGGCGTCATGCTGTGGCAGATGTGCAGCGGCGAGCAGCCCTTCCACGGCCTGCACCCCGCTCAGATCCTTTACGGCAAGCAGACGGGCACGCTGAAGCTGACGTGGCCATCGGAGGTGTACAGCCCTATCCGCAAGCTTGGGGAGCTGTGCACGGAGCCGGACCCAGCGGCGCGTCCACACTTTGATCAGATCTGCAAGGCGCTGGTGCAGATCGAGCAGCGGCTGCAGAAGGTGGCCAAGGCGAGCGGGTTGACGCCGATGTCCAGCGTGCAGGCAAGCATGCCTGACCCGCAGCTGCTGCCAGAGCAGCAGCAGCCACAGCAGCAGCAGGTGGTGTATGAGCTCATGCCCGACCCAGAGATCCTGGTCTGAGAGCAGGGCCTGGGGCCCTGATCCCACACCAGGGTCTAGGGCCTCGATCTCACCCCAGGGTCTGGGGCCCTGATTCCACCCCAGGGTCTGGGGCCTGAGCAACCAGATGAAAGCCTCCTTCCGATGCCGCAAGTGATAGTGTGAAAAGCGGCCCCCTGGCGCGGAAGGTCCTCGTGCGATCAACGCCGAAGTTTGGGGGGTGGGGCGATTTTGTGGATTGCCGTCGTGAAGAACCGTTTGGTGGAGGTGTGAAGTTGCAGCCCTGAGGATCACCATTTGTTACACATCCCGGCGTGTGCACCCTGCTGACGCAAACCCTGAACATTGAACGCCTCACAGCATGAGTCTGAGCGCGTTGCGGCAGTGCAAGCAGCACTGCCGGCGCCCATAGCACATTACTCTTTCCTGACAGGACTGCCCGCGCGACTACTTTGGCTCACTTCATGACAATTGCATGATCCGCACTCCCAGTGTTCTCAGCTTGCACGCTTGCGCCTCTTCACTTGATGCACTTTACGTCCGATAACTGATTTTCGTTAATGCGAGCGACGGCGTTGCTGGTCAAGCAGCACGCAGTCGGCTGCTCTTTGTCACCTGCATCTCAGCCCAGATCTTGTAAGCCCTTCAGTCTTGCAGTGCAGCTTGGCTCAGCGCAAGAGCGTCAGAAATTTTCCCGAAAGCCAGGAGAGAGACTGGATAATTGAATATGGTCACAAGGGTGAGGACTGAACATATGAGCAAAAGTGTCGGGGACTGAAGGCAAGGAAATGCAGGAAGCGGTGTCAGAGCAGCAGCAGCACCAGTGAAATTATTGCAGTGTACATGGACCTGTTGTCTGTGATGTACAACAGTTTGCACACAACACGATTGTGTAGTAATGGACATGGCTGCATTGCGCAAAAGGGCTCATCAGTATCGTCCTGCTTGGGTACGTTCTCTGTGCTGGTCTGTGACAGCCAGCTGAGGCAAGGCATGTACCATGGACAAGGTTGGCGACGTGAGTAAGGGCAGCAAGGTAACCACTGTGTCATCATGTTATATGTGCTGTCATGTACTATCAGATGATACTCGCCCTACACGCCACCAGTCACGCCACCCTTCACAAGAGGAGCAAGGTCTGTGATGGCACCCTGCGCACCATCAAACAGGTAGCAGCCCAAGGGACCACCGGCAAGACACGACCTAGAGCGCTCGCTTTCGCTGCCACACCTCTTGGCAGGCTGCGAAGCCCCCATGCCTGCCTCCACACCTGCCTCCACACTTGCTGCCTGGTAGGCGGACAGCAGCTGGCAGTGGGGGCCGACACCCGTGAGAGCCAGCAGCCTGGCGCCCTGCTCCGCCTGCCACACTTCAACCGTCTGGCGGCGGGGTGCATACACCACGAGCAGCATGCACAGCTCACAGCGCCACGTCTGTCGCAGGGTCCCGCCTGCTTCGCCGACCCTCCCCTCAGCTGACACATCACAGCAGCTGCGAATTGAGGCCGCTGCAGGGCGCACGCCCTTGCCTGCTGGAGAGGTCGGCATGGCATGACTGCTCAGGTGTTGCAGCCGCTGTTGTGGCTGTTGCAACGTCCCTGCGTGCCTGCCGGTTGCGTGCAGTTGAGGCTGGGTGCAACGTTGGCGCTGGCGCTGCAGCCTCGCATGAACCCAGCAGCAAGGCAGCTCCATCCACTTGCATTGCGCATCACGGTACCCCTGCTTGGGCGGTACGGCAGTACAATGTGCGTCAGCGGTACAGCAGTACAAAGTGTGTCAGAGGGGATGTGTGGTATGAGAGCAAAAGGGCAGGAGTGCAAGGGCGAACGGTGAAAGAGAGCGAGCGGCACGTCCAAGAGAAAGGATGGCGCAACAGCCGCACTGGAACCTCCTGCCCGCCCCTGCGCCCACACTTTCCGTCCACACCTTCCACAGCCGGACGACGGCGGTGCGGGCACCATCCAGCAGCAGCAGCCTGCCGAGTGTATCCACAGCCGCCAGAAGCGGCCCTCGGGGGGCAGGCTCAAGGCACGACAGGCCCCGCTTCTCGTCCCTCAAGCAAAGCCCTAGGGTCGCAGCCTCGGCCCTCTGCGGAGCAGAGGGGCCGTCGTAGGTGGCGACGGCGTAGGGCGCGTGTGGAGGGCTGTCGGGGGGCTCGGAGGCGCCAGAGGTGGAGAGCAGCAGCGGCGCCATCACCAGGGAGCGCAGGCCTGAGGGTGTGTGAGACAGTTGGGCAGCATAGTGAGTAGAAGTTGCGCTGCGAAGCACTGTCACCAACTGTGTGCGTGGCTGCAAGAAGAAGACAGTTGGAGAGCACACTTGCGTCAAAAAAGGGAAATGCAGCTGTGAGCAGTTGTTTGTCCTTGCAGCCTCTTGCCTTGAGTTGCTGCTTTGTAACGCTACCTCTTGGCAGGCCCACTCCTCTCTCCCCTCCAAGCAATGCCCTCCCTTTGCTTCTCCTTCCTCCTCCTCAGGGCCCCTCTCCCTGCTCCCTCACCCATCCTGATCTGCACCTCTGCCACCCACCTGCCG
>JAWZTI010000910.1:634-18432 GCA_039880955.1 Chlamydomonas urium
CTGCTAGTAGCCCCTGCACGCTGCCCCCCGTCTTTGCCCCCCAGCAATGGAGGACAAGATTTCCCTCACCGTCAAACTTGTACTCGTCCATCCACCAGCGAGCGTTCGACAGCAGGAAGCGCATGGTCTCCCAGTTGCCGTAGTTGAACAGGCGTGAGTCCCACATCCAGTGGTTGCCGCGGGGGCCTGCGGCAGGGCAAGGGAGGCAGGGTGACGCAGGATAAGGCCGGGGGCAAGTGGAGATGGGTGGGGTGAATGAAATGTGCAGGGGGGTAGCTGGACGGCATCTGAACGATAGCTGGACCCCCAGTGGTTGCCCTGGAGGCCCTGCGACACCACCATGCACACAAAACTAGCCACAGAAACAAAAGAAGCCGCCTGGTGAAGAGAGTTTCCTGCATGGGTATGTGTATGGGCCCCCCTGCTCACCGCTGTGGAAGTACATGCCGTCAGTGCCGTCGAACATGTTGATGCCGTCCCCTGTGTTCTTGGAGGCGTGGCTGTGCACTATATCCATCAGCACCACGATGCCCAGCCTGTGCGCCTCGTCAATCAGGGCCTTGAGCTCCTCGGGGGTTCCGAACCTGCTGCTGGCCTGTGAGGGAGGGAGGAGGAAACATAGATTGAGGGTTAATTGGAGGAAGAGCTTGTGAGGTGGAGGGTTCACAAGCTGTGCGCCTCGTCAATCAGGGCCTTGAGCTCCTCGGGGGTTCTGAACCTGCTGCTGGCCTGTGAGGGAGGGAGGAGGAAACATAGATTGAGGGTTAATTGGAGGAAGAGCTTGTGAGGTGGAGGGTTGACAAGCTGTGCGCCTCGTCAATCAGGGCCTTGAGCTCCTCGGGGGTTCTGAACCTGCTGCTGGCCTGTGAGGGAGGAAGGAGGAAACATGGATTGAGGGTGAATTGGAAAAAGAGCTTGTGAGGTGGAGGGTTGACAAGCTGTGCGCCTCGTCGATCGGCGCTTTGAGATCCTTGGGGTGCCGAACCTGCTGCTGGCCTGCAAGGGGAGGGGAGGGGGTTACGCTGATAAATGAGGGGAGGGGGTAGGCTGATAAATGACAACGCAGCCCCAAAGGCTGTACTTTGGGTGTGGGTACTCCGCGGTCTCGAAACCTGCCGCCATTCTGGTTACAGCGCCCCTGCTGTTCACAGCGCCAGTGCAGCCTGAGAACTCATTGCAGAAAGGTTGGTGATGCCATAGGTCGCAGAGCTGCAGTCAGCGATGCCCTAGCACACCAGGCAGGTTCTTTCGCATTCCCACCCTGTCCTGTTTGCCTACACACACCGCAAAGAAGTTGGTGACGTGGTAGCCAAAGGAGCCGTAGTAGGCGTGCTCCTGGACGGCCATGATCTGGATGGCGTTGTAGCCCAGCTTGCGGATGCGGGGCAGCATGTCGCGCCTGGGGTGCAAGGGAGCAGGGCCAGGAGTGGGGCAGGGGTGGGTGCAGGGCAAAAGTAGGGGAGGCAGGAAGTGGGGGCAGCATGTCACGCCTGGGGGGCAAGAGTGGAGGTGCAGGGGAAGGTACAGGGCAAAGTAAGCAGGGGGAAGGCAAGAGAAGGGTGGCAGTTTGCACCTGCCTCCTCCGCCCTGACCCCGGCTGCCTGTTTGAGAACCCTACCCTTCGCTGCATGTCACCCAGCCCCTCAGGTGGCTGTTGATCCTGGGCTCAACCGCCCGACTCACTCAACTGCACACACCCAGCCCGCAATGCCCCTCTGCTGCCTGTTCACCCCTCACCCCCCTCACGTAAATTCCAGGTAGCTGCTGATCTTGGGATCAGATCTGCCCCTTCGCCCCCCACACCCTCCTCGGCTGCCTGTCACCCTCCTCACCTGAACTCCAGGTAGCTGTTGATCTTGGGCTCAGCGCTGGACATGCCCACGTGGCACTCATAGATGCGCAGCGAACGAGGCCTGAGGGAGGTAAGGGCAAGACAGGCAGGAAGAGGAAATGAGGATGCAACAGTGAGGGAGCAGAACCAGGGGCTGGGGAGGAGGGCAAAGAAAGTAAAGGAAGAGGGGGACCAGCGGGAGGAAAAACAGAGTGAGGGCGCGGCAGAAAGGATGCAGTGTGGATGAAAACAAGTGCTTTGATCGTCAGGCAAACTGTGATGTGGCAAGCCACGCACCTAGCCCCTTCAGTCCTGGTCGCTGCTACTGCCCCGCCTCCCTCCTTGCAGCATACCACAACTTCCACACCGTACAGCCGGGCTTCAACACCCGTAAACAGCTTTCCTTCCGTTCTCACTGTCAAAACACTTCCCTGCGCGCAACCCGTGCCGTTTTCCGCCCCCACGTTTGAAGGACTCACTTGGGTGGGCGCGGGTACTTGAAGACGTACTTCTTATCGCTGTGCACCTCACCGGGCACGCCCACGTCCTCAGGCTCCCAGTTCACACCGTTGTACTGGATCTCATTCCACTCCTGGGTGGCCCACTTGATCCAGGCGGGGATGCGCTCAACCCACTGGCCGTCGGGGGTCTCCAGCCTGCACTTGAGCTTGGTCCTAAGGCAAAGGAGGGTGACCAGGGAAAGGGGCAAGGGGGTTGAAGGGGTGTGGAGTGGAGAGTCATGCACCCCTTCAACCAGTCAAGGGCTCCAACACAGTAAGCAACTGACGTTCGAGTTTGCACAGGTTGCACTCGAACGTGATCTTGACACAGAGTATGTCAAGAGCATAACACTTGCTCTAGTTCCCTGGCAGTGCTGCGGCTCGCCTTGTACTCCCCTGCTCCACACCCATGCAGCGGCCCTCTCCTCCCCTTGGCCCCTACCCCCTTTCCCCTCGCGCTCGTTTCCCAGTCCCTCTGCTGCTGCTGTCCCCTCACCTGTGGGGGATCATGGGCTTGCCATCAGCACCATCAGGCATGAACAGCTCCCACACACCGAAGGGGTTCTTGAAGGCCCAGTGGCCGTCCTTGGGGCTCCAGTCGTTGAACTCACCCACCAGGGCAAGGGCCTGAGGGGAAGGGGGTGGGGTTAGGGGAAAGGGGCAGGGGGGAGTGTCATTGAGGAGCAGCAAGTTGGGGAGCAGGCGCGGAATGGAGCTGGTTGCCATCAGGGCACTATGCTTGTGAAGCTGACCAATCACAAGGGCAAGGTCCTGGCAGGCAGTTCAAGAAAGCTAGACAGACAAATCACTAGCAGGGCGTGTCTGAAGCCTCAGCTGTAGCCCTCCATGCTAGGATCTTGCCAGTTACGATGGAAATGCGTAGATGCGTTGCAAGTGGCACGCGTGGGCTGCAGCAGCGCCACACACCTTGGCGCCGGGTGCCCACTCGCGGTACCAGGTGCCGACCTTGCCCTCCAGAGTGCCGCGGTTCAGCCCAAAGTACTTGTAGCCTAACAGCAAAGCAGTGGCAGGGCAGGCAGGCGGCGAGTAAGGGTCAGAGCGCATCAAGGAGGGTGCAAAGGGGGGAGCACAACATGGACAGCGAGGTAAACCTGGATGGCAGGTATTTGCAACAGGATGCTGGAGATACAGTCCCACCTCCTGCCAGTCAGGCAATGTAGCATATGCCCAACACATTCAAATGATCAAGGTGGAGCCTAGGTCTGGTCTTCAGTGCACCTTTGCCCACACCCACCCACCCACACTGCGCTGCATCAGACGTGCATCCTGGCACAGCCTCTTCCATGCAGCTGACAGGTGTGCTGTTCCACACAACACGGTCAGCTAGCACTTGCCACCAGCTGCATAGAAGAGGCTTTGCTTGCACACAACATGGATCATGGACATGTGCTTTTGTGCACCGGCCATGCGCAGGAACATCGCAAGCACCGGCCCGTCTGCTTTCAAAAATGCGCAGCAACACACCTCATATCCCCTACGCATACGCACCCATGTTCAGTGCGCGTAGCCAACCGTGAAAGTTTCTTCTTTTGAAAATGCCTCTTTGCGGGCCTGCTTATTCTGTACCCCCGTGCACACTAACACAGCATCGCTCATGTGCGCCGATGCTGGCGCAAGCAGGCACACACACAGGCAAACGCACCCTGGGAGAACTGCTGCAGGCCACCCTCGTTTTGGTCAATTGCGCTGCGGATGTTGCGGAACACGTTCCAGCGGTACTGTGCAGCACAGGTGGACAAGCAGGCAGCAGCGGTGTAGGTAGCCAGCAGGACACATGGCAGCTTTGATGCAGGTGGCAGCAACAAAACAATGCTATTGACTGTAAGGGGATGTCCTGCATGGGGATGTGCGCATGGGTGCACTGCACTTCATCAGGCATCTGGGCTGGATATCTTTTGCCGGCGGCTGCACCATCAAGCTGTGCTCATGCGTTAGGGTGACGTCAGGCCGCTGATGAAGATATCTTGAGCTGCGCCTCGAGGCACAACCGCTGCACCCACCTTGAAGTGGGCCTCCTGGCTCCACAGCAGCTTGTCCCACTTGAAGCACTCGGTGCCGTCATGGTTGGGAATAGGCGTGATGGCACCGTAGTTGTCTACGTACTCGTGGTTGCCAGGCACCTCTAGCGCGGCTGACCAATAGTCCTCCGGGCCAGGCGCGCGCGAAGCATCATTGTCTGCAGCGGGCACGGTGACGCCCGCAGCTGATATTTCCTTCTCCAGCAGTCCCACTGCTTGACCGGCCTCCTTCAGCGTCTCCTTGAGCAGCGCGTTCTCTTGGCGCAGGACCTCCAGCGGACTCAGGTCGCCCTTGCCACCGGGCACGGCAGCAGGGAGCGAACCACGCACTGGACGCTGACGAATGCCTGCATGTGCGCAACGGTGCAGCAGCAACGCAGGGCATCGAAGTTGGTGCGTCCAGGACCAAGAGAGGGGCGAAACCGGTGAGAGCGCTGCGCTTGCGCCTGCCCACGATGATCGACACCCAGCACGCTGCATGGCCACACGCACCCCTCGGCTGTGACGCGCAGGCGCTCAGCGGTGTGCGAGTGCCAGATGGGCGTGCATCAGCGCGCAGGCCCACCCGCCCGCTGTGGAGCATGCTTGCTGTCTGGGACGTTCAGGCAGCAGCGATCTGCACGCACCGAGACGAGCTTAGTGCGATGCAGGACTTGGTGCACTCGTGCGGGTGGGACACCAAGATGAGGTGGGACGGTGTGGGACGGTGGTGTTGCACCGTGATATCCACTTGGGCCACGGGCGCGCTTTGGCTCAGTGTGCATCGCAGCTCTTCAGCACGCGTGATTACAGGGACTTGAATGCGAGCAACACAGTCACCCAGGGCGTGGTTTGCAGGCATGAAACACAGCCTGCTCCAGGTATGCTCGCTGCTCAGATGACAGCTTGTCCATCACTGCCTGAATCTCAGTGTGAGGCAGTAGCACTGGCACCCAGCCGCGCAGGGTCAGGGCATGCTGCCTGCAGCGCAACCGCTGGTGCGGAGTGTACCTCAGGCCAGCCTGGGTGTGCGTCCCTTCCCTGTCACTGGCAGCGTTGCGTGAGAAGTACCTGGGGCCGCACACGTCAACTGCCAGCAGCCGGCCCTCGCATGTGGCCAGCACCATGGGCTTCGGTAGCAGGCCCCTTGTGATCGCCAGCTTCTCAAACTCAAGCTCTGTGTGCTTCGCGTTGAGAACGTTCACCTTCATCCTCTGCAGCGTGCTCACCAGACACTGCCGATACTTCCTACGGTAGGTATCAGTAACCTGCAACTCTTGCCTCTCCCAGTCCTCCAGTGCAGCCTATGTGGGTGTGGTGTGCCGTGGAATTGATTTCAGCAGGTCCATGGAGGCTGCTAGCAAGCCAGATACCTCAAGCTGAGCTTCATGCCTGCGTTGGTCAACGAGTGTGCTGCAGCACAATCCATGTGGCACAATCTCTCGCTCATAGCATGTGTGTTATGGCAGCGGAGGAGCAGTGGTATGTGCCAGAACTCACCCTGACGCCGTCCCCGATGCAAGCTTCCAACTCCTCCTGCCAGCCGGCATCACCTAGCGCCACAACAGCCTGCGCCACCTGCAGAAATCAGCCCGGTATTCACGACGTGAGGGTAGGTGTCTGCTGCCATGGTAGCCCTGGCAGTGGTGAGTTGTACAAGAAGCTGCTGATGCCTCGAAGCATGCATTTCTGTCCTGGGGCTTGCTTTGGTGCTGAAACACAGCAGCAGGTACCAGGCCTCACCTGCAGCAGGTATTTGGGCTGGAAGTACTCAGGCCTGTGCACATGAGTGGACAGGGCCTGGAGGATGGACATCGACAGCTGCGCACACTCCAGGGCCCAAGTGCCTTGCTCATCCCCTGCGTCAGCTTGAGCGATGCTCTGCACGCCAACATTGGCTTGCTGCAGCTGCTGTGTCAGGGGCGCGAGAAGGGCGCACAACAGCAGCAGCTGCTCCTGTACAGGTGCTTGCGTTGAAGGTGGTGAGGGTGCTGGGCTGGGGGGAGCAGTTGTGCCGAAGGGGCTACAGTGCGTGTCCTCTGTGTCAGTGCAGCTGGGTGGAGGGTCCATTGCCTGCAGCTGCTGCACCGCAGTGGCAAACGCCGGGTGCGACATCACCTTCACAGGGAGGGCGCATGAACAGGTTGAGCAAAGCTTTGAGCAGGTGCACTATGGTTACCAAGAGCTTGCAAGACTCAGGAAGGAATCGAACGCGTTGCAAAACAAGCACAGCGATGCACGTCTGACAAGTTGCAGGGTCCGCGATACAGCAGGGGTAGACTGACCCTCAACGTGACAGCTTTTCCCTTTACCTGATTCAGCAGTTCCCAGCATTCGGCGTCGAACGAGTTGAGGTAGGCCAGTACCTTGACAAGCGCCCACACGTCATGCTGATCAGCCTCGGCAGCATCAGGCACCTGACCCAGAGCGCCTTGCTGCTCCTCTTGCGCGGCACGCTGCAAGGTCCAATCTCGCCTCAGCTGCTCTGCCCTGACGCTGGCAGCGCTCAGCAGGGCAGGGTGGTGGTGCCGGGCATCATGCAGCAGCCAGCACACCTCGCCCAGGCCAGCGACATCCATGTGGGGGGCCATAGACACGGCGGCACTGCCAACTGCATCTAGCAGTGCTGCTGAAACTGGCAAGATGCCGGACTTGCTGTCAGCTGCGACCTGCCTGCTCAGGTTCAGTGCTGAGGCAAAACGGGACAGATCAGCTGCCGACAGCTGCTGCTGTGTTGAGTGGGTGGAGACAGAGCTGCCAGGAAGCTGCAGAGATGCCGAAGTGAGTGTTGAAGTGTGGACCTGGGATGTACTGCTGGCAGCTGTGAGCCACTGCTGCAGCAGCTGCGTCGCGCGCGCACACAACGCAGCATGCATTTTGGGCTGAGAGGCACCTAGCTGAGCAAAGGAGATGATGAGTGACGAGGCCTGGGCCAAGGTCATGTCCTCTGTGAGGGCGAGGACAGGGGTGCAACCAAGAAGCAGCACTGGCGTTAACAAGCCCTGACGCATGCACTACGCTCAGCTTATGGCCGGCAGTGTGTCTACGAAAGATCAGCGACTCAGCATGGGCATGACTGCACGGACGCACCTGCGGTGGTGTTGGCGACAGTCGCAATCAACTCCAGCAGCATGTTGTGCATGCAGCCCGCGCGAGCATAACTGGCCGCCAGGGCAGCTGCCAGCTCTGCACTGCAGCCATGGACGCGGCTCAGTTGGCTGCTGGCGGCCTGCATGAGGAAGTCTCTGCTGCTGCTGCCTGTGGGCAAGGCACAAGGCAGCAGGGGAGCATGTCAAGGTGTCTGTTGCACAGCCTGCAGCTGTCTGACATGCTAACGGGTTGCTCAGCAGACTGGCCAAAGCCAAAGGCACAAAGAATTGTGTGCCATCGGATGTCACGACACTTCCAGGGGCTGCTGCGCTGCGCTTGTAACATATTGGTGGGCTACCTGCATGGCTGACTGCCTCTATAACAAACGTAGCATCCTTGAAGAAAAAGTCATTCAATTGCCTCTTGGCCACCTGTCCAAGTTGCAGCAGTACCTGTTGTTCAAGCAGGGCAGCAGCAGGCACCAAGCAGGACGATCACGCACGACAAGGTTGACGGCGCTGCAGGTTGCCTGGTGCAGGCCAGAGGCCAAGTGTGAGGCTGGTGTCAAGGCTGCATGCCCGCTAAGCCCGCGTTCAAGCGGCTGTAACAGGCGCGCAAGCAAGCTAGCCTTTGCATCACATTCTTCATGCTCGGGGCATGCACAGTGTAACACTAATGCTTGTGCCCCTGCACGCCCCAGTGTCCAAGGCATGGATGCCCCCCTGCGCCTGTCCTGCCTTACCTCCTCGCCACAGTAGCCAGCTGAGACAAAGGTTCTCGCAAGCATGGTCAGGGAGGCGCAGTCAAAGGCCCTTCCCCGCCTAAGGACAGCAGACTCCAGCAGAGGCACGAACTGGGGCTCCATCCAGCCCAAACGCTGCAAGCAAGAGAATGCTTTGTGTGATGGTGGGCAAAAAGCCTTTCCAGGCAGTGTGCTGTGAACAGTTGTGCCGTCTTGAAAGCAAGCACAGCAGCTGCAGCACGAAAAGAAGCGCTGTGTACACATGCAGCTGCTTTTATAGCCTGATTCATTGGCTCAAGCCTGACTCACCGCAAGCGACCAGGCCATCGAGGCAAACTGCACTGGGTCTGCATGGGACATGCGGTTGCATGCGTCTGGGCGCAACTGCCACATCACCTCTAACCGCATAGGCTCCCCAGGGTTGAAGCAGAGGTCAGCCCAGGCAACCTGCAGGGCAGAGGGGGAGTGGGCACGCTCAAGTCAGTCATATTGCACTACCGAGGGCGTGCACGCAAGCGTCTTCTCCTCGCCCGCGTTCGAGTGCTAGTGCACGTGCTTGCTGTAAAGGGTTGCTATTTCGCGCTCTCACATGGACAGCACCCCTTCCCTGGTGCTGTGCTTGGCTGCCTCACCAGCAGTTGCTCCATGTGGTACACCGGCAGCTGATCGATGTGACCCACTAGATCCTCGGCTATGCTGGTCATCATCAGCTGCGCCAGTGCACGCCCCTGCTCCACCTGGTGGCTGTCAACATCAGCAAGGCGTGCTTTGGCTGGCTGCCTGTCGGATCTGTGCGCTCTAACTGCCCTCCTATCGGATCTGCCTGCCTTGCTGTGGTCCCCACTGCGTCCAGCTATGCGCAAAGCCTCCTGCTGCTCGGCGTGTAACCGCTGCAGTTCAACCACGAGGGTGGAGGCACGACGCGCCGTGTAGCACAGCGTCCTCGGCAGCAGCTTGAGCGGAGGGTGCAGCGCATGGCTGCAGGCAGGGATGGCCCCTCCTGTGTCACTGGTTCTGGTGCTCAATTGTGACAGCACTGCCTGCTGATCTGTTGCTGACGTGATTGGTAGGGGACGGTGTAGCTCCTCATAGATTGACGCCAGCTCCTGCGGATGGAAGGTGCATCAAGAAATACCTTTCTGTACCAGGCTGCAGTAGCCAGCCGTGTCTGCGACGCAGGCACAGCGCAGGCGTGTGCAAGCTCGCACCTGCAGTGTCGTTGCTGCCTTGACCAGCTGAACAGGGTCAGCGTGGCTGCTGGTGGCTATGTGCCGGCTGGATGTCAGGTGCACCGCGGCGATGCTGCTAGTGGGGGGCGATTGTATGACCGCTGAAGGGACCTGCACGCAGCAGAAGGAGCCTTGGAACCATGTGCAGTGCATGTCGTAGTGACTTGCCTGTAGGCTGTGTGTGGTTCCACTTACCAGACTGCTTGCCGTAGCTGACGCAGCCTCATGCTGAGGGACCCCAGTGGCTGGCGTTGATGCTGCCGGTGGCGCTAGCCAAAGCTGTGGCAGCGTTAGCTCTGCTAAAGGCTGGTTAGTCCTGGACCATAGCCTGAGCATGTAGAAGGTGGAATTAGCTGCTGAGACTTTGACTGATACAGGCTGCATGCAATCAGTTCACCTGGTCAGCAGCCAGCTCTGACGTCCCAGAGCAAGCGGCGGCACCGACGCCATCACATGAACACCCAGCTCTGAGGCAGCAACCATGCATGCACATGGGCCCAAACGTGTGAAGGTGTGGACCTCGATCTTGCGAATTGCACCCAGCTCTAGAATTGGGCCTCAGCTGCGCATCGCTCACATCTCATTTAGCGTGAGCAAGTCCTGGGGCCTGGACCCGTAGGCTTTAGGTGGTGTGGTTTTTAGTGCCCACCTTTGCTACTGGGCCTTGGCAGCAACCTTCCGCGGCCATGGAGTGAAGATGTTCGGTGCAATCAGTGTCAAGATGCGTGTCTTTGGCGCTGGGCGGAGGTATGGCGACGGTTGCCGTGCCGCAGCAGCGCACGCTGCCTCAGCGAGCAGCAGAGGGCTTCGATACGCAATTTTCAGTGGTCGTAGCTTGGCTGCCAGCAAGCACAGGCTCTTGCAGCGATGCAGGCACATGGCGTCCAAGGTAAGGGCAGGTGGTCATGCCCATGCAAACGTACAGAGCAGCTGAGGTGTGTGTGTGTGTGTGTGTGTACTCCAAGCTGCAGGCGATGAGAAGCCTTATGAGTTGCTGTGAATGCGCAGGTGCAGCAACAGACCGTTGAGGTGGCATCCAGCACGAGCAATGGCAGAAGCAGCAGTGGGTCGAGCAGCCGCCGTGCAAGAATCGCGGTTAGGAGAGCCCCCCGAGGGAGCCGGCTGCGCCTTCCAGCAGGACCCAAGTCAGCAGCAGTGCACCTGGCCACCCTGCTGCAGCAGCCCCAGCAGGCGGAGGGCCCGGAGGGCGAGGCACAGCTCCTGCTGCTGCTCCAGCTGGGCAGGTCCCTGCGAACGGAGGTGCGCACGGCTTGCAGAATATGGTTGATCATAACTTCTCATAACCCGGATGGCACAAACGATGCTTCTGCTGCTTTCTATGCATGCGTTTCCCAGCACATGCGTCCTGATGCCATACCATGCATCTTTTCCCAACATGTCCAAAGTCCCTCTTTTTGCTTCTTCCCATGCTGCAGGACTTGGCTCAGTCCCTGACCTTTGCCTTCAGCCAGTCTCAGACCAGAGCACTTTCGCTCTTCAGCTGGCAGCTAGCGTTTGCGGTTGTGCGGTTGCTGGGTGAGCGCCGTGACCTGGCGCAGGCCCTAAGCAGCGCCCAGCGCATGGAGGGGCTGTGCGCGGTCATGCAGGGGCTCATGGCCAGAGGTATTCAGCCGCGGTGCAGGCGGTTCTTCGAGGCAGCACAGGCAGTGGTGAGTGGCACATGGCATTGCCAACAAACGGGGGGCAAAGGAGCTTGGACACTTTGACAGTTAGCGGCGTTACGTCCACTGTGCCTCCGCCGTAGTATCAGGGAAGCGCCTCACACTGTGAGCCTTCTACCAGCAGGCTGCCGTGCAGTGTGGCCACATCCATATGTGTGCATTCGTACCTGAATTCATGGCTGTGCACTTCCCTCCCACACACAGCTGGTCCACGCGTCTGCGGACCTGACTTTGGAGCAGCAGGCGTCCATCCTGACCTGCCTAGCAGCCATGCCGCAGCGGACTGCTGTGCCGCTTGCCAGCCTGCTGGCTGTCACGCAGCGGGTCACGGCCGTTGCGGCCTTCCAGCACTCCATGCAGAGCAGCCCAGGGGGGGTGAGTGGTGCGCAGGCATCCCAGGGGGGCGATGGGGCTGAGAGGGAAGCGCTGGCGGTGCCCAGCTCGCTCGCCAGGGCGGTGGGTGCGCTGTGCTGGCTTTTGAAGCAGCAGCGCACGAGCCTGCTGCAGCAGCAGGCGCAGTCCACATCGTCAGCTGAGGAAGCGGAGTGGCAGGTCAGCCCTGACCGCCCCTTGGCCTTGGACAGCAGCGGCAGCTTGGGCAGCGCTGACGAGGAAGGGTGGGACGACTGTGGGACAGGCAGTGGTGCCGGTTCCATATCCATCAGTGAGGCGCTGCGGGAGCTTTGTTTCGCATGTGTGCCCCTCACCGGTGGGCTGGGCCCTCAGGTGGTGGGCAGCCTGGTGCAGACATGTGGACTGCTGGGCGCCCGCATGCCTGTGCCGATGCTGCAGGTGCGAGAGGGGTTGTGGGGCACATGCAAGCCTGCAGAGTACTGTTCGTTGTTGAATGCAACAACGAAGTGAAGCAGGGTCAATAAGAGCGTGAAGTATGTTCAGCTTATGCACCGGTAGCCATGCAAAGAACCTCCTTTGCTTGAACGAGCTGCTGTGCTTGTTTGAAGCGTGCACTCGTTTGTGTTCTTGACCTGGCTGACTGGAAAAACTTGTTGCCTATCTGGCCGCTGCGCAGGCGTTCCTGGCACACGTGTCCGCTGCGGAGGGCGTCGCCCGGCAACTGTGGTGCCGGGCACTGGGTCGCGGCTTGGCCTCGCTCGATCCCACAGCTGGGGATGAGGTGCTGCAAAGCCTGGCACAGCGGCTGGCAGGCCTGGCAGCTGGCAAGGTTGATAGCAGCTCTGCAGGTAAGCACTCTGACTCAGAGTGTGGGTGCAGGCCGACAAAGGAGTGTGGAGCGCTTGCACGACGGGTTGAGCTGATTGGCGTGTCAGGGGGCAGGTAAATGTAAAACGTGCCACACTCTCACAGGGTTACACCTGCGACTGTAATGCACCCCCCTGGCACACGCGCACAGGTACACTGCTTGGCCTGCTTGCCGAGGACACCCGGGAGCAGCTGTTCCAGCAGCGCAGCGAGGGTTACACCTCCCCCTCCGCGGCTGGTGCAGAGGTGCTGGGCAGGGCTGTGGCGCGGGCCTTTGCCGCTGGCAGCTGCAGCGTGGACACGGCAGCATGTGCAGCGTGCTGCCTTGCCGAGAGTGTGATGGTGGAGGACGATGCGGACAGCAGCAGCAGCGAGACGCTGTTGGTGCTGCAGGTGAGAACCGTGATACTCCTTCAAGGCAACCATGTGCTGGTATCAGCAAGCACTTGTACTTTATGATGCTACCCATGTAGCAACTTGGGCGGCAGCTAGAAAAGCGCGAAAAAACCCCGAAACTTCTATGTCAATCTGCCCTCCTTGTGCTGTGCCATGCAGGAGATGATGCTGCAGCTGCGCTCTGCACAGCTCAGCGCCAGTGCTGCTTGCGATGTGCTGGTTGCATACCTGGCCACACACGGCGCTGCAGGCGACGCTTTGCAACAGCTGGCAGAGCAGGCGGTCACCATTTTGACAACTCAGCCGCTGGATCAAGTGCCTGCAAGGTGAGGCCACTAGGCCTTACAGCTGCTGTGTGCTTTGGGTAGGGCCCTTGAAACTGCTCATCTGCTGTGTTGCTTTCTCAACAAGCCATGCAATTACAGCACCATGTGTTTCCTCATCAATGCAGCTTCCTGGTCACTCACTTCAACTTCCTGAACCATTACTGCAGGAGCCTGGTTGCGGTGCTGGCTAGCACCTCAGTCCAGGACACTTCCTCCACCACGACCAGCAGCAGCAGCAGCGACACCTCCCCCAGCGCTGCTCAGCTGGGTGCCATCAGGTCACGCTGCCTGTCGGCACTCGCAGCCCGCCCCCTGCCGCAGCTGCTGCAGGTTCTTGGCAGCGCGCGCAAGCTGCAGCTCATGTGGATCATGCTGCGCCTCGCGCCTGCCTCTGATGCCCCTACCGCCAGCGCCGGGGTTGAAGCCAGCCCTAGTGGTTTGCAATCGGAGCAGCAGGGGCTGTTGGACTCGGCACTGCAGTGTGGGGCGGCGGTGTGCCACCTGCTGGCGCCACAAGAGGTGACGCAGCTGCTGCAGCGCCTGTCGCTGCGCTCCTCGACAACCCTGTCACCCGGCAGCACGGATGCAACCACCAGAGCCAGCGCCTCCCCCCTCCCCGGCAGTGCAAGGGCAGTGCTGCTGCCCCGCCTGTCAGCCCTCATTCTGTCCGGCCTGCCCTCCTACTCAGACGCCCAGCTGCTTTCCGCCTGTCGGTCCCTGGCGGCACTACGCTTCCGCCCCGGGCTGCTGCTGCGGGACGTGTGTGTGCGCCTGCTGCCCTCGCTCCCGGACCTGCCCCCCCAGTCGGGCGTGTGGCTGCTGTGGTCCCTGGCCAGCCTGAACCACCGCAAGCCCATCTCCTTCGCCGTCGCCCGCGCCTGCCTCACCCTGGCCAACCGCCAGGCCGCACAGCTCGGACGCATCACCTCCCCCACCTCTGGGCGCACCGCAGGCTCCCCCGCCTCCCTCCCCAGGACTGACCCCCTCGCCTCTGCCAGTGGGTCTATGGATGAGGCGGACTATGATGACCTAGGCCCTACGCCTGCCCAGCTGGCAGTCATGGTGTGGGCGTGTGGGCGGCTGAGCTTCAGGGATGATGCGCTGCTCAAGCCAGCGCTGCAAAGGCTCATTCGCACGTCAGGGCAGCTGAGTCTGAGGTGAGCCGCTAGGTGACAAGACAAGAGGCTGGGGATCGGTGTTGGCTTCTGGTAGATGGCACCGAGGGCGCGGCTTGGAAGCGCCATGGGGCACAGCTGGGTACAGGGTGCTGGACCTGTTGTGTGGCTCAATGCCTGGCTGATGGTGTGTGCCGCCTGTGCTGAGACAGCTGACGCAGTGCGGATGCGCTCCACAATTCCTGACATCATCCTTCCTTTTGTTGCCTTCCCTACCCCACTCTTGCCACAGGCTGGTGTCCAACGTCGTGTGGGCGTGCGCTCGCCTGGGCTACTCCACGGAGCGCCTCTCTGCTTGGGCCACCAGCCACCTCAGCACCCCCGCCTCCACTGCGCCTGGCACCAGTGCCGCAACGCCGCTGGCTGACCTCTCTGGGCAGACCCTCAGCAACCTGTGCTGGGGGCTGTGGCGCCTGGGGCATAGACCCCCACCGCCGGTCCTGGCGCAGCTTATCGCAGCAGCGGCGCGCTGCCTGTGTGCAGAAGCAGCAGCGCCACGCATTTCGCAAGAGCAGTTGGCGGAAGAGGATGTGCTTGGTGTGGGGCACAGTGTGAATGGCCACGGTTGTGGTGCGGGGGCCTCGGCTGCACTGCAGCCCCAGGAAGTGACGGCCCTGCTGTCGGCCCTGGCGGGATGGGGAGCAACACTGCCCCATGCGGCTCTGCTGGGGGTTGAGGCACGCGTCGCTGCAGCTGCCGAGCAGCTTCTGAACACCACCGCAAATGCCCCTGCTGGCCTCGAAACAGCGTTCAATGCAAGTGCTGGCGACGCCCCCAGCGGCAACAGTGGTATCATCAGCAGCATCAGCAGCAGTGGCAGCAGCACCAGCAGCGCCTCCAGTGCCGCTGGTCAGCTGTTGGGCAACGGCCAGGGCTTCAACACCCACATGCTGGCAGGCTGCGTCTGGGCGCTGGTGCAGCTGCACCACCGCCCCTCCCAGCGCACCCTCACCCTAGTCAGCAACACCCTGCAGCGCCTGCTGCTACAGTGGCAGCGCCAACAACACTCCACCACCCCTCACCTCGCCACTAGCCACCAGTCCACATCGTCGCCTCCCTCCACCTCGGCTAGCCCCTCCACCACCCCCTTGACCGCCCCCGCCCCCAGCACCGCCCCGGATGTGCTGGTAGGTGACTTCCTGCGCGCCTGCTCCCACTGTGGCTTCCAACCTCAGGCGTTGCTGGACACCTATGCCTCACAGCTGCAGCAGCGCCTGGCGGCTGCGTATGGGCATCGGCTGTCCCCGCAGCAGCAGGCGGGGGTCAGCGGGAGGAGGCCGAGTAGTGCTGTGGTGCTTCCTACGCCAGATGCGGCGGGCCTGGCCAATGCAGCGCTGGCGCTTGGCTTGCACCAGACAACCAACAGCCACAAGTCACAGAGGGGCAGCAGTAACGGCAGCAGCAGCAGCAGCAGCAGCAGCAGCAGCGGCAGCAGCAATAGCAGCAGCAATAGCAGCTCAGATGGTAGTGGGGGCACTTCGATGTCGAGTCCCTCTGGACTTGAGCTTGCAAGGCTGATAGAGGCTGCAGCCATAGCGCTTCCCAACCAGCCAAGGCCCACGGATGTCCAGCTCTCAAGTGAGTACAGGATGACCAAGCTTTGCAAGCAGGAGGGCGCTGGTCTACGTGGTCCCAGTGCAGCCACCGTATGGGCATGCCTGTCATTTGTGAACCTCCGGTGCTGTATATGCTTCTGACCTGACTCGTGCCCCCTTCCTCCTGCCTTTGGGCCCCACCTCGCTCCTGCTCCTGACCCTCACCTCTCTCCTGCCTCACCTCCCTGCTGCCCCTGACCCACCCTCTTGCTTTGTCCGCAGGGCTGCTTCATGGCATGTCACTTATGGACCACTGCCCACGCGACTGGTTTGCTCGAGGCCTGCCCCGCCTGCTGCGCCGTCTCCTGCCCCGCATGGCCAGTCAGCAGCTGGCACACACCGTCACCGCCCTGGCCTCCTGGCCCCTGCAGCAGCTCATGAGCCCTGCAGAGCACCAGCACCTGCTGCACAGCTGCCTGGCACCTGCCCTGGAGGCGCGCCTGGCTGCGGAGGCCGCGGTAGCAGAGGCACAGGCGCAGGTCGCACAGGCTGCCGCAGCCGCTGCAGCAGCAGACACCGCTGGCGGCGACGGTGGGCAGGTCGGCGCTGGCGACACCAGCGCCAGGAGCGCGGCAGCTGCGCCGTCCAGCCGAGGGGCCAGCGGCAGCAGCGCCAGCAGCACTGGAACCAGCGCTGCAGCTCTGGTGGGTGTTGGGGGTAGGGGCAGGGCAACGGGCGCGCCCGGCTCGACGACTGCGCTACTCTTCCTGCTCAACGGCATGGCGACGCTGGGGGTGTACCGACGCCCCGCTGCCGACGCGGTACTGTCGTGGCTCATGCAGCGGGGGGAGCGGCCCTGGGAGAAGCGAGACGCCTCACGCAACGCCGGCGACGCACCCAGGAGCACCGGCAACAGCAACAGCAGCAGCAACGACGGCGGCAGCAGCAGCAGCAATGGCAGCAATAGTAACAGCAACAATGTCAGCAGCGCCAGCGCTGCCAGGTCTGCCCCTGGTGCTGCCAGCAGCTCTGCAGCTACCGAGGCCCTGCCCCTGTACCGCCTTGAGTCTGTGCGCCTGAGAGACCTGGTGTACCTGGTGTGGTCGCTGGGGCGCCTCAGGCATGACCACCCGGAGGTGTTGCAGGCGGTGGGGCAGCTCATCATGCAGCGATGCGGGGCGCCACTCGGCAGCGGTGCAGCCGGCTACACAGCGGGCAGCACAGCGGGTTCAGGCAGCGCTGCGCTTGGCAGCAATGTAGCCGGTTCAAGCGGCGGCACAGTAGATACAGGGAGCGCTGCCCTAGGCAGCAGCGCAGGGGCAGGCACCGGCGCCAAAGATTTCCCTGCCGCCGCTGCCGCCGCTGCTGCCGGCGGTGTGCCAGCAGATGAGCGCCTGAGCCGAGCTGAGGTTGTGCAACTGCTCTGGGCGTGGGCCAAGCTGAACCGCAACCCAGGCCAAGAGCTGCTGGATGAGCTGCACAGGCAGTGGGCGGCTGCGGCCACCCACAGTGCTCCTGCTGAAGGGCAAGGCAGCTCTGGCTTAAGTGGCCGCACTTCTGCCCACAAAGGTGTGGAGGACGTGCAGTACCATGAGCTGACGGTCGTGCTGTACAGCTTGGCGATCCTGAGGCAGCACGCTGCACCGCTGGCGCTGGAAGCCGCCGAGCAGCTGGCCGACAAGCTGACCGCCTATCACAAGCGTCAGCAGCAGCAGCAGCAGGGGACAGGCGCACACGCGTCTCCGGGGGGCAGTGGCTCAGCGCCTGAAGCAGCAGCGCCTGCAGCGCCTCTCCCTGGGCCCGGCGGCCTGGTGCTGCTGCCACGCATCCCCTCTGAGCTGCGGCAGCAGCTGCGTCAGGTTGCGGCGGTGCTGCTGGCTGCGCAGGCCGACCGCACTGTGTCCCCTCTGAGTGCTGCGCTGCCTGCTGAGGTCAAGGCGGCGGCCATCGCGGCGTGGAGGGAGCACGTGGCCAAGAAGGCGGCCAAGAGACCCAACAGGTAGGCTTGCTACCCTACTGTTCAGTTTGTCGCCCCCACTCCTTTCACGGCCCC
>JAWZTI010000913.1:0-18800 GCA_039880955.1 Chlamydomonas urium
CTCATTTCCCACGTTCCCCCCTGCAGCATCAACCCCATCATCACCGCCTTCTGCCTCGCGTACTTTGCCATCAACCTGATCATTGAGCGCTACAACAACATCTACGTCACAACCCGCGACTACGAGTCAAACGGGCAGCTGTGGCCAAGGGTGAGGGGTTGGGGGCCAAGTGCATAAGCAGCAGCAGCAGCAGCGCCGCCATCACGATGATCAGCATAGAGGGTGCCTCAGGGTGCAGGCTGACCAGTTAAAAGGCAGCTGAGACCAAGGGTAAGGGGCTTTGGCCACGTGAATGAGCATCACCGTGCGCATGAGTAGCATAGTGTGCCTCAGGGTGCAGGTTGACCACTTGGAAGGCAGCTGTGGCCAAGGGCACGGGGCTTAAGGCCAGGAACCGGCATCACTAGCATCTTCGGAACACTCCACCACCTACTTCCCACCCGCAGATGCTGAAGCAGGTGCTGACGGCACTCTATATTGTGCAGCTCTCGTCACCCGCACTTTCCACCTCACCACACTCCACCTCACCCCACCTCAACCCGCAGATGCTGAACCAGGTGCTGACGGCGCTGTACATCATGCAGCTGGCCATGATCGGCCTTCTGGGCCTCAAGCAGTTCCCCTACACGCCCATCCTCATCATCCCGCTGCTCGCGACGCTGGCCTTCCACGTCATTGTCATGAAGGTGCGCGGAAGCTGGCAGCTGGGGGGAACAAGGGGGCGGATCTGGCGCTGGGGCTTTGACAGGGACCAAGCTGGCGGCCGAGGGGCCAGCAGGGTGAGGGTCTTGAGGGCTGGCGGCTGGCGGCTGACGCGTGTCGGGGCGAGGTGTGCAGAGGCTGGCGGTCACAGCTGCCTTTCAAGCCCTGCCCCCTGCTAAACTTTTGCTGCCGCCCTGCCTCTCCCCGCGCTCGCACATGTTCTCCAAGCCCTGGAGGGTCTGCCCCTCACCCCTGCTCCCTGCTGCCTCCACTGCTGCCGCCCCCCCTCTCTCACCGCCCTGCCTTTCATGCCATGACACCTGCCTCACCTACTGCTGCCGCCCCCCTCTCTCACCGCCCTCCCTTTCATGCCATGACACCTGCCTCACCTGCTGCTGCTGCCCTCCCTCTGCCCTGCTTGCAGATGTTCTCCAAGCCCTGGATGGTAATGTCCCTGCACGATGCCGCCATGCTGGACAGGTAGGGTTACTGCAGCAGAACAAGCGGCAGCAGCACAGAAGGGCCAGAGCAAGGGTTTAGGTTTGTGCTGCAGCCGCTGCGCGACTCCCATCTCCATCCACCTTGCACAGTGCAGGTTTAACCGCATGGTGTTGAAGGAGCCGAGGTAGCCCTCGCTCCATGTTACTGATACTGTTCAACTCCAGTCCCCCCTTAATCAACCTTCACCAGCCCTGCTCGCTGCAGGCTTGACCGCATGGCATCTCGCCCCTCCGCCCACCCCTTGTTGCAAGTTTTTCTGAATTTCAAGTGCATCTCTATCCACCATGCCCACCGCAGGTTTGACCGCATAGCATTTGACGAGGCAAGGCAGCAGGCGGTTGAGACGGGCGCGCCCTCTGCGCAGCAGGGCAAGGAGAAGGAGGAGGAGGAGAACAAGGCGTACCTCAGCCCTGTTTTCAAGGTGAGGGGGGCCTTGTGCTGAGGCTGGGGGACATGAGCTGGGGTTTGAGGAGAATGCGGTCAGGGCGCTGCAAGGACGGCAGGCGGGGAAGGCTTGAGGGCAGCAAGACGGGGGGAAAGGGGAGCTGGCAGGCAGGTTACCTGTTCATGGCGGATGCTGGAATCTCCCCATCCCTAAGCGATGCTGTCCCGAGAGGTGAAGATTGCCACGGCTTATGAGCCCACCATTCGCTCTTTCCTTGCACTTGGGCACCACAGTATACTTCGTGCCCAACCGTTGATCCTTTGACGTCAAATCTGTTCTGAACATACTAGTCGTGCAAACTCACGCGGACTCGTGCTGTTGTCACCAACCCCGCCGCTTTCCCTCAACAGGTGGAGAAGGGAGCGATTGCCGGACTGCTGGCTGACGCCCAGATCCTGGGGGAGCGCCTGGACAAGGGCGAGGGCGCGAAGAAGAAGGAGGAGCAGGCCAAGGCAGACGGCGGCAAGGGCGAAGTGCGAGGGGAAGTGTAAGAGGGCGTGGCGGAGGAGTGATGGAGCAGGAGGAGGCTTGAAAGGCAAGGGCGGAGAACAGAGCAAGGGAGGTGCAACGGAGGAGGAGGTGCAGGAGAAAGGGACTCTGTGTCAGGAACGATCTGACCGCCCAGTGGCAGCGCAGCAGTAGCTTGAGGCAGCTTTGGTTATTGTTAGATCTGTTGTTTCCCTGTCGACCTTGCTGGGTCATGCCATCATGCGGCACGTTATCAAGTGAGACACAATGGGCATCTAGATCCATGTTGGCGGCAAGGTCATGGTGCAGCAGCTAGCTACATGTCAGCAGCTGCTTGTCTGCAGTAGCGGCATGATGATGTCAGCGGCAGCAGCAGCATGTCAGCTGCATGTTCTCTCCAGTGTGGCATGTGCATTGTGCTTCTTGATCGCTGAGCGGAAGGTTTGAGAGCTGGCTTGCACAGTGTTCACGCCTCACCTGTACAGCACACTGCACCGCGCAATTGCTCACGCATCGCCTGCCTGCACCCGCCAACCAGCACAGCACAGCCCTGTGCCTCGCATCCCGTTGCACTCCTGTGGGGGGCCCGGGCCTCGTTGTGTAAAACAGCTGAGCTGAGCCCAGCTCTGCATGTCCAGCTGATACGCACCCTCACAAGAGGGGGAGGGGGAGGTGCAAGGGTAGGACATGGCTACAGTATGGCCTAAGGGCAGGTATAATTTTACATTCAGCGCCCATTTGTTTGAGCGCTGTGCAGTGCCATGCAGCGCCATGCAGTGTCAGCTTGATCGTTTGAGCCCTGACCTTTGTTCGCCCTTGGGAGTTTGGCTTCACACCACAGGCACAGCTTGTGTGTACATTTGGAGTCCTGCCTTCAGCACAATGTAATGTTGCGTAGCATGCGTGGCTAAGCATGCTGCTTGCAGAGGGCTCAGTTGAAATTGAAACACGATCCTCAGAACAGTCAATGGCCTACTTGACTCAAGTACAAGTTCTGCAAGTCCACGTGGCGCCCCATGAACGCAAATGATCAACGGACCTACTGGCCTACAGCATGAGGGCCCCCGAGCCCTCAGAGATTAACAGCCACCCGCCTGCTGGCTGTTCATCTTCCAGCTAATGTTGAATGCTCATTGTACATCTAGTTGAACATAAAACATAGAGCCGCTTTCATCCTACATGTTGGTGGGGCTGGCTGCCACGAAAGGCATGGAAAGGCGGTTGGGGCGAACCAGGTGGCCCCATGGGCTGACGGATCATTCATCCATGGCTCTGCTTACTCACCGCCTGCCTCCTGCTGCAGCAGCCTGTCAATGCGCTGCATGTCAGCAACGCGCAGCTTGATCTCCGCATGGATCTGCAGTATGGGATGAGAAGGGGGGGGGNCAACAGGGCGGCATATCCTTGGGTGAGAGAGGAGCAACACATGAGGATCTGCAGTGGATGTGCATTGTGGCACCAGCAGCGCAACAGACGAAGTGCGTTCATGCGCTTATACCCCGCCCTTGGCACGAAGCCGAAGGGTCAAATCAGCATGGTCGGCAAATGCAGTGCGGAAGCCAATGTCAGCCAGGGCAGAGCACTGGCATGTGCATGCGCAGCATTCCCCAACTACCCCACCTGGTGCCCTGTTGTCAACGATAAACTTCCGACCGAAGGATCCATCCACCTAGTGCAGATTCCACACATTTCACTGTTTCCCATCCCCAGCCCTGAACCCCAAGGTTGCCCACACCCAAACCTAAACCCTCGACCCCCAACCCCCCCGTCCACCTGGTGCACATGGTCCCTGCTGAGCGCCCCCAGCGCCTCCATCTCCTGCAAGTACATGCGCCGCTCCGACACGGCCCTACCATACCCAGCCCTAAACCCCCATGTTGCCAGTCCTCAAACCCAAAACCCCGACCCAAAACCCCCTCCACCTGGTGTACGTGGTCCCTGGTGAGCGCCCCCAGCGCCTCCATCTCCTGAAGGAACGCGCGCCGCTCCTCCACCTCGTCCGAAACGGCGTCAAACATGCGCTGCAGCTCCTCGCGCTGAGTGCGCGGCTTGCTGGCCGCGCCGCGGTGCCGCGCCGCCTCTGCACGGTCCTCGGGCGTCGCGTCCGGCACGCGACCACGGAAACGCATCAGCTCCGCCAGCCGCGCCTTCTCCTTCTCATCCAGCAGCGGACCTGATGGGGAAGGTCCGGGGAGGAGGGGGCGGGATGGGCAAGTGGGAAGCAAGGGTATCAGAAACTGAGGGCACACAATTGTGGAAGCGCATCAGCTCTGCCAGCAGCGCCTTCTCCTTCTCAACCAACAGCGGTCCTGACGGCGAAGGAGGGAAGAGGGGAGGGGAGGAGGGTACAAGACGGATAGGTAGGGTGTGAGCGCAAGGGCTCCGTAAGACGCACCTTCTCCTTCGCATCCAGCAGCGACCCTGGCGCGGAGGAACTGACTGGGAGGGCAGGGCGGGAGGGGCAGGGTGGGAAGAAAAGGGATAAGGCGCCAGCGTCTGCAGCTCAACCCTGGGCCTGGGCGGTGGCTTCAAGAGAGGTTGGCTCTGCCCCAAGACCTACAGCTTCGCACTCTTCCCCTGTGCATGTCCGCTGCCCGCAGCTCATCCCTTGGCCTCAATGGCGGCTTCAAGACATGCGAGTCTCACTTGGGGCCTTACCCCCAAGACCCCCTCCTGCACCGATCTCCTACATTTCCTGTCTCCCTGTGCATGCACACAGCTTGCAGCTCACCCCTGGGCCTGGGCGGTGGCAGCGCTCGCAGCCGCTCCTCCTCCTCCCTAAGCTCCTTGAGGATGACGTCCGCCTGCTTGCGCCGGGGAATGGCCCGTAACCGCGCCGCCCCGGGGTCGACGTTGTACTTCGGCCCGCCAAACTTGGGGTAGTTGACCTGTGGACAAGATGGTGCGGTAGGCACAAGTCGCTGCTTAACTCTTGTTGGCAGAAGGCACCTGTCCACTACTGGCATCTGCAAGCAATGTTCCGTAGCCTCGATTGGGTTGCAACCCCGTGTAGCCAGGAAGGGAGGTGTGGGTGTGGGCGTGCTGTGCACATTCCTCTCGAGGGATGGAAATTGGTGTGTGGCAAGTGTCTCTTGAAGTGTTGCAGCTGCTGTTTATTTTGGGAAAAGGGCTCAGTAAGCCCTTTTGGGGCATGGGCTTAGGGATGGGGGACAACGCTGTGTGCGGCACAAGGTACCAAGCCTACCTGTGGCCGCGGCACCTCAATCTTGGGGGACTCTGTTGTTGCGTTGGACATCGTCACGGTCCGTATGCAACGGTTGGAGGGGGGCGTGAGAGCAGGGGTTCAGTGTTTTTTGGCTAGAGGGAAAGGGCAGGCTGAAGGCAGCAAACCCTATCCTGCCCTACCTTCACCTTTTTTACCCCACCCTAGCCAGTGAAGCAGGGCAGAGCAGTTACTATCACTAAGTTGTAAGCAGCTTCGGCCGTATGTCACAAGCTGTGGCAGGGAGCATAAGGGTGTGGTGGCCCCGCTGCCTTGCATGGGCCTTGCCTAGTGGTTTTGGAGCCCAGCCGGATGCCATTTTCTTGTCGTGCACCGTCTTGTTGCGCTCGTGGTACTGCTGTCCCGCATTCCTGCCGGTGGCGTTGCCGCCGTAGATGTTGAACAGGGCCTTCCCGCCGGGTGTGTCTCTTCCAAGCAGCTTCCACACCTCGCTTGCCTGGTTGGCTGGCCCTGGGGAGTCACCGCTGTTGGATGATGGGCCGACCCTGCGCCCGACCTCCTCCTCCATGTTGCCGGTATAGCTGCTGCTATCGCTGTGCTGATGCTGCTGGGTGGCTGTATGAGGGTGTTTAGGTGAGGCCTGCATGAGATACATACCAGCACAGAGGTTCAGCCGAGCTCGGGCGGTTATAAGGGCCCCGGCATGCTGTGTACGCACCTGAGAAGCGTGTGTCTTGAATGCGATGCAAAGAATGTGATGCGCAGTGCAATGCGCAAAGCACAACTGGCAACAGGCCGATAGCCCACACTCATAGGTTTGCACTTCCGCGTCCCAGCCTTGGCCAGTGCTGCCAGCAACACTGATCGTTCATAATTGTCGCTGCTGTAAACCTTTGCACCAAACAAAACTGATAGACTGTGCAACAGCCTTGGGAACTGTGCACGAGCGACATGGCAGACACCGGCAAATCAGCCGCGTTGGAAGACAACTTGAAGCGAATAGTTTCAGAGTGCATTCGGCTGCAACGCGAGGCTGGGCTCCAGGTCTGTTGCATGGGCAACATGCTGAACTGCAGCGCTGTAGCGCCTATCGCCTTGGCGCATGCACCGTGACGCATGTGCTACCCTGTGTCTTACATGCGCAGTCGGATGCAAATGTCATCGCGTACGTGGCGTGCCTTCAAGAGGTGCAGAAGGCATGGGATGAGCTCACGTCAGGGGCCAGCTTGTCCTCTGGCGTGTATGGCCCTCCCCTCATTGCAGCCCTCAGCAGGGAGCTGTGCAACGTACTGCAGCAGACAGACAGCCCCTATGTAGCAACCGCAAAGATGCAGGTGGGCTATGCAGCTGGTCGAAGCAGGAACAGCTCTGCTGCACGCAGCGCCTGCATGCTCAGATTCACAGGATGAATGTGATGCACACCAGCCATGGATGCCATAACGATAACCATGCTTTCAGGGGCATTCACCCTCCACGCCGCACCCCGCTCCAATTGGCAGGTCATGATAGAAGTGGAGTCGCGGAAGCAACGCATCGCCATAGATGCAGAGCAGAGCGAGCGCTTGGAGCAGGCAGGCATGCTGGAGCGATGTGAGTGTGTGTGCCCAAGGGAGGCCCTTTGCGGAGGGGAGGCAGCATTGGGGTGCTGGCGTCCTGCAGCTTGACATGAAGCCCCAGGGCTTGGCAGTCCATATTGCTGGTCTTAACGGCAACATTGGCTTCTTGTCAGAAGCGCCTTGCACCTGGTACCAAGGATAGGAGTTGGCAATACCCAGTGATGGTTGTACAAGCAAGTCCCTGCTAGCCTATGGGTGGTACACATCCTGCTGAGCCCTAAGCTGAGCTGTGCCCCTACACCTTAAGCCTGGCACCGAACCCTGCCTGCTGGCTGCAGCCATCATCGGGACCCAGGGGACCCGCAGCAAGACGGTGCAGGCGTACGAGAAGCTGCACAAGCTGGTGGTGGAGTTTGTCTGTGTGCAGAACAACCTGCAGCGAGCACTGGTGGATGCAGCCGCGGGGGAGGAGGTGAGGGCGGGGAGCGGTTTCTGGGGCCGGGGGTGGCAATGCTTGAGGGCGGCGGCGGTAGGAAGGCCAGTGGCTGCACTTTGCTTGTCTGGGACATCATCGCTCACTGCCAATGGGGCTGGTGACTTCCACGAGTTGCACCTGCATACAATGCCCTTGCACTGTGCACTCAACCACCCCCTAACCAACAAACCTAACCACCCATGTGCAGGTCCGTGCAGCGGTGGAGAGCGTGTTCCCGTTGTCGACGGTGGCGCGCTTCCTTACGCTGGGCGAGGAGGAGCGTCTGCAGCAGATTGAGGAGCTGACGCGCATCACGCTGGGCATCTGCCTGTTCAACAGGTACGCTGACCATGGGGTTGTCAGGGAGGTGATATCAGAAGGTACGCCAGTGCCTTGGGAGGAGTAGTGCGTCACCGTTGCATGGGAAAATGATACACTCCAAGTACACCATTCCAGGCGCAGTGGTCTATTGCAAACCTGCACACGCACACGCGCACACGCACAGGCACACCGGCGCCGGCGGCGAGGCGCTGCCGCCCGACACGCAGACCTACATCCCCCAGGCGCAGCGCCTGCAGGCCAACCTGGCGCGCCACGTCTCCTCGCTGGTGTCCGACCTGCGAGTGCTGCAAGCCGCGGCGGTGGCCCCCGGGGCAGTCGGCGCGTCGGAGGAGGACGTGGCGGTCGCGCAGGAGCGCGCGCGGGCGGAAAGTGTGAACGTCGCGCAGGCGTTCGCCATGTTCCAGCAGCTGTGGGCGGACCTGAACGCGGGTCTGGATGCGGTGCAGCAGCTGGAGGATGAGATCCAGTCGCTGCTGCTGCAGGTGGGCCCCTGACGCAGTAGGGGGGAAGCTGCAGACAAAATCTTGGTGTGTCGGGACATGGCCGTGTGCAAGAGGAGGGGTGATTGTGCCAAATGAGGATGTATGAATGTGTGCAAGCGCAGGTGGGCCTCGTGCAAGTCTAGGTGCAGGCAATTGAGCCAGCGTTGCAACCACATGCTGCAAAAATCACAAGGCAATTTCCCTGTGCAGCAAAAAGACACACAGCAGAGCTACACACTGAAGTTTCAGTGTCCAGTATCCACGTTGAGGGATGCAAGCATGCCCCTGTCCCTGACCCCGTTCCATCCCCCACCTGCGATGGTGCCGCCAGGTGGCCGAGGCGGTCGGCGGCAGCGTCGCCGTGGCCAAGGAGGCCGTGTACCCCCTGTTCGACCGCCTGGGCTCCGTCCAGAACGAGCTGACCGAGGAGCTGCGGCTGCTGGTGGTGCGCGACCGGCTGTACGAGCAGGCGACCGCGCTGCTGGGCGGCTTTGCGCGCATGCTGCCGACGGCGGGCAGCGGGAAGGCCAAGGTGACGAGCGTGTGGATGGCCAAGCTGGCGGTGCCGTCGGCGGCGGAGCTGGTTGCGCAGGCTCTGGAGGGGGCGTCGCTGCAGGTGGGCAAGGATGGGCTGCATGAGATACTTGCTGGCGGTGCTTGGGCTTGGGGGGGGTCGCTGCACGTGGACAATGGGCTGCGTGACCTTTGTACGTCAGGGATGCTGGCGGCGCAGGCTCTGGAAGAAGCGTCGCTGCAGGTGGGTGACGTACCCTGCTAGGGTCGCATGAAAAGTGCATGTGACGCACGGGCTGGTGCTGCAGGTGGGTGACGTGCTGCATGATACCTGAATGTGCCGGAAGACGCCGGCAGTGCAAGGGCTGGCAGGGGCGTTGTTCACGCAGCCAGATCCCAGCGCTCCTCCCCCCCGCCTGCCAGAGAGCCTCACAGCCACCTCAGTGTCATGTCTGTATGACAGTCCCCTGCTGCCCCCTCCAATCACAGGACGCCAGCCCCCCCTCCCTGCCCGAGGCCCACGCAGCCACCTCTCAACACTTCCCAAAGCACACCTCATGTCTGTTTGACAGCCCACCTTAATGCCCCCCTCCGCTTGCAGGACGCCGTTCCCCCGTCCCTGCCCGAGGGCCACGCATACATCGATCCCCCGGCGGTGGAGGGCGAGGACCAGGTGCTGCAGGTGCTGCAGGGCGTGTCGCTGTGCGGGCTGTGCCCCGTGGCGCTGGCGCAGCGCGGCGCGCTCGCGCTCGCGCAGCTGCGCCTCGGCCTCGTGCAGGTCGACGCGACAGGCCAGGTGCTGGGCTTCAGCAGCGCGCAGGCGCTGTCGGAGTTTGCGGCCGACCCCGCGGGCGTGATGGCGCAGGTGGAGGCAGCGGCGCTGCAGCAGCCGCTGCTGGCCAAGGTGTTGGGCCTGTCGAGCCTGCACCCGCTGCTCAACGTGCAGGTGAGCGGTAGCGCCCACCTGGCGGCACTGGGTCTGTCAAGCGCAAAAGGAGCACCAGGGCTTGTAAGGACTCAGGCTCGGGCGTCACCCAAGCAGAGTGGCTCTGGGTGGGGTAGACCAGGTGCACAGCAGCGCTCAGGCTGAAAGGGGTGATTCACATGACCCTTGCTCACTTGCTGATGATCCCGAACAGTCAAGCATGTATGATTATGGTGCTGAAGGCCCTGCCTGCTGTCTTGATGACGCATGTGTGTACGCAGACGGTTGTTGGCATCATGGCTGGCCCACTCAAGGTGGACTTTGGCTGCCAGACGCCGACGCACTTTGTGGAGCGTCATATCGACTACAGCTACGAGTGGAACGAATGGGCGCTGCGGCGGCGCGCGCTGGCGCTGGCCAACCTGCGCCAGAAGCGCACGCACAGCACGCAGACGGCGCTGACACACTTCAAGCGCGACGGCGAGACGCAGGTCTGGCTGCCTAAAGAGGCGCAGGTGCAGACGCGCGTCAACAAGGGCCAGGCGATGCCCAAGAAGCTGCAGTACGTGGCGGGGCTGCGCGGCGCGCCCGACACCAAGATGAATGTGGTCCGCCTGGAGCTGGACCTGGGGCAGCCGCACCAGCACTGACCTTGCCTACACTGCATCAATCAGATGAGGGCTGACTTCGGGGCAGTGGCACCGGCACCAGTCATGTCAGGAACAGCTGCGTCAGTGCAGATGGTGTCCAGGGGTGTTACAGGCCTTGGGTGGGCCACGAGCGGCGGTTACAGGACCTGTGGGGCAGCTGCTTTGAAGTGGGCTTAGGCAGGCAGCACCCCTGGGGTAGGCACCTGCACGAGCATCCGAGGATCTTTTGCGCCGTTGCGGCAGCCTATGGCTGTTGAGCGCTTCAGTCAGCACCGGTGACCTGATGTGCAGTCTGGTTGTGCCCAAGGCGACGCTGGTGCCACAAAGGGCGCACAAGAATGCTTGGACAAGCGTTCGTGAATCAATTTGCATCCACTGAATAGAAGCGGGCTTTTGGTGCAGGTGTAGCAAACGCGTTGACTTAGTTTAGCTGCGTAGCAGAAACTGTCGCTCTTGCCATCATTCTTTTCCCGTCCCTTATATGTCATGGTACATGGACTCATGTAAGCATCCCACTTTGACAAGCAGCATCTACCAGCAAAGGGACTCCACGATGCCGCCTGTAGCAAAGGCAAAGAATGTGTGCGGCGCCGTTGTTGACATCGCCTGGCAGGTGCGCACGTGGGGTGGGGCTTGGCTAAGTTCGTGCACATCTTGAGGACCGCCGAAGAGCAGAAAAGGATCGGTTAACACTTTGAAATCCTTGATTCAGGGGTTCCACGTGGCGATCAACACTTGAGGGATGAGGTGGTCAGTACTGTACAGTACTGTACTGAACATGTTGGCCTGCAAAAGTGTAGTATTTTTCGTTGTCTGCTGCGTGCCTGCGCAAGCTCCAGCACCGTGTCTGACCGTTCCTACTGCACCTCCGGACCACTGCGTCGCATCCCCTGTTACAAACTGCGCGTCCGGCCCTGCTCCTTTTCCCCCTGCTGCCCACAGCCTTGCCAAATCAGCTTTCAACACCTACGCCCTCCCCCGTTTTACCTCCTTCACCTCCGAATCGCCCCGAAGGCCTGCCCCTGGGCGGCGTGAGCCAGGTGCGCTGGCAGGCGCTGTACGAGCAGTACCGCTCATCGCCTCAGTTTGAGTGTGCCACCAGGCGGGCCTCCCTGGAGCTCAGGAATGTGGTGGGCATGGTAAGGCGCTCAAGTGAGTCGCGGTGTGTGTGGGGTGGGGTGAGGGGAGGCTGGGAGGCAGCAGGCTTTGCGAAATCTGAGATTTGATGGTGATGGGTTGACAGATGTTTGCGTGTACATGAATGAGTGCCGTACCATGTGCTTTCAACTGATTGCTTTTGCAGCAAGCACACAGGAAATAGAGCAGACATGCTAGGCATGTGCCGCCCTGCAGACGGGGCACTGCACGCGCCTGAGCTTTGATATCATCTGATGGTTTCAAATCTGATCCTGACCCGAAACCTTGTGAATGATCGCAGGGTGATGAGGTGGGCGCTGGGCCTGGCGTTCGTGGTACCGCGTGGTTACTTCCTGAACCGTGGCTAGCCCTGGGCAAGCGCCTGGGCCTGCTGCTGTTCATGGGCACCACGCACCTGCTGGCCGGCAGCTTCGTGCTGGGGGATGGCGTCAAGGTGAGGCGAGGGGAGCGGGGGCTTGCAGGATCTTGGGTGCGGGTGCTTATGCCATTCCATGCCATGAATACGAAAGATGAACAAATAGGGTTCTGCACGGTCCTACAGCTTTGTCGATTGTGCTTTGCATGTCTGGCCCCTGCCCTGTGCACACTGTTGCGCTCCCCCCCCCAGCCATGCCCTGTTGGCCGCCGCCATCGCAGAAACCGGACCGCGACTGGCACACGCCTCACGCGCGCCCCTACCGCCCCGGTTTCCATCTCATCTCTGCCAGTGCCATCTACTCGGTGCTTCTGTGGACGGTGCTGAACGTCGCCTTCCCCACGCCACTGCTTGCGACGGCCAGCACGGCAGTGCGCGAGGCCAGCGGTGCGGTACGCAGCCGCGCCCTGCTGTACGCCACAACGGTGACGTTCACCGCCATGACCGGCGCGTTCGTGGCAGGTGTGAGCCGCACGGGCAGCAGCAGCATGCAGGGGGGCAGGCCGGGCAAGGCACTAGCAAGGCAAAGCAGGCATCCTGTTCGGTACAGGCTGTGCTGCCTCACACAGAAGAGAGGATCGGCTAAATTCTTTGCGTTGCACGCGCTGTTGCTGTACTTTGCTTGTAGTTGTGTTCCTCATTTGTCAGTGCACCCAGCTTAACACAGCGCCCCCGATGGGTATGAGCATAGCTCCTGGACCGCATGGAACCTGAAAAGCCCTGTTTGACCGCAGGCAAGGACGCGGGTCGCACCTGCAACACGTACCCGGACATGGACGGCAGGATCTTCGACGTCCCGCTCGAGTACGGGGACGTGAGCCTGCACCCGCTGTGGCGCAACACGTTTGAGAATACGGCTGCCAACCAGTTCCACCACCGCATGATGGCTGCCACCACTGCCATTGCCACGCTGGCCTTCTGGCCCTGGGTGCGGGCCAGCGCCGCGCCGCAGGTAAAGGTTTGGGCGGTTCAGGGCTTGAGGGTTTGGTGGTGGGGCATGATGCGCCCTGCCGTTTGCGGTCTGCCAAGCAGCAAGTGAAGAGCTGTGAGCCGTGCTTCACGCAGAGGTGCTTGAATGCGTGTGATGTTTGCGCTGGCTGTCAAGTGGGCCATGGACGGAGTGCTGGGCGTCAACGTTGCGCAGGTCAGTGAGGCCTGAAAGCTGCCGGGCCATTAATGCATCACGCGCTGCTGCTGCTGTCAACTTCAGACGGGGGACCTTTGGGTGGCTTTACCAACCTGGGCTACATGATCTGTTCATTTGCAGATGGCGCTCGGCATCTGGACGCTTGTGCAGAAGGTGCTCGTCACCCTGGGCACGCTGCATCAGGCCAACAGCCTGCACAGCCTCACGGCGGTGCTGGTGCTGCTGCACACGCTGCAGCCCATGCACCCTGGTCCCATGAGCCATGCGCTGGCGACGTGGGGAACGCCACTGGCTGCAGCGGCCGTGGGCATCATGGGCTGGGCTGTCAACACGCAGCCTTAGTGTGTCTGTTGCGATTGCTGTTGAAGTTGCTACCTTAGTATAAATATCTAGCCGTGGTTGCCGTTGCCCTTTCATTCATTGCAGCGCGCTCATTTGCAACAAATTTGCTGGCAAACAGGTGTGGCGTTCAAACCACGAGGTCGACAGCCTGACAGTTCAGTGCCACAGCATGCGCCGTGCCGCGTGCCAGCTGCCATTATTCTCTTGACCGGCGTGGCTGACAGACAGTGAATCATGTACACCATAGCGGACCAGGCCACAGCCGTGCCTCGGCTGATGATTCGCGAAATGGTGCTGGAGAACTTCAAGTCCTACGCAGGCGTGCAGCGCGTCGGGCCCTTCCACAAGGCGAGCAGCTGCAGCGCTGGCGGCACGGTGGTTTCAAAGCATGCAGCTCATGGTGCTGGCCTGACATGCACATGCGCCTGCCATGCATGCGCTTGTCTGCACACAGTCCTTCTCAGCGGTTGTTGGCCCAAACGGCAGCGGCAAGTCCAATGTCATTGACGCCATGCTGTTCGTGTTCGGCAGGAGGGCCAAGCAGGCGAGCCAGGATGCAAGCATGCATGCGTCAGCCACTGCCCAGTATGCAAAGGTGCTCTGCACCTCCATCAGAGCTGCTGGTTACAGCCCTGTTCCGCCCATGCTATGATTTCATGTGCAGCTGCGGTTCAACAAAATCTCGGAGCTCATTCACAACTCCAGCAGCCACCGCAACTGCGAGAGCGCCAGGGTCACAGTGCACTTCCAGGAAATCATTGACAAGGCGCGCGTTTACACTGGGCGTTGTTGTGTGGGCCGTTTTTCTTGAGGTGCAGGGCCAGGGTACATCAGCGGTGGCAGCTGACTGGAGGGTGTGCTGAATGGATATGCTCCCAGGCGGCTGTGGTTTGAAAATAGCTGGCACAAGGGACCAGTGGTAATCCTGAACAAGACAGTCACAATGAGGGTCGGTGCATAGAAGGTACCAGGTTGCGCTGTGAATGTGAACCAACCGCCGGCTCTGCTGCCTCCCGCCGCCCCGTTGACCCTGTTCAGGAGGACGGCTACGATGCGGTCCCCGGCTCTGAGTTCAGCGTGTCACGAACCGCCCACCGCAGCAACCAGTCTGACTACTACATCAACGACCGCAAGGTGCCCTCCAAGGATGTGGCCGACAAGCTCAAGAGCAAGGGTATTGACCTGGACAACAACAGGTTCCTCATCCTGCAGGTATGGGTTTGTGTGTAGCAAATGCTGGGTCTTTGTATGATGTCATGCCATGATGACAGAGGCCAAGGGCGACATTTGGTGCAGTTGACAGCGGTGACACGTGTGTTTGCTAACTTGATAGATGCAGCCTTGCCCTTGCCGTTGTCCTTGTGCTTGTTCCAGATGATCCCCTAATGCTGCAGTCCATCAAGCAGGTTGCCATGGAAAGACAGAACAGTCATGTCCAAGCCCTGTCTCCACCCTGCACTCCTGCTGTGTTGCTTCTATCTAACAGGGAGAGGTGGAGCAGATCTCCATGATGAAGCCCAAGGCGGAGGACAAGAACGATACAGGGCTTCTGGAGTACTTGGAGGACATCATTGGCACCGATAAGTACATCGAGGGCATCCAGAGCAACGCCAAGCAGTGAGTGGGGGGGCGGAGGGTGGGGAAGACTGTTGAGTGAATAAAGTAGGCGGACATGGCATGCACAGCTCCTCACAGGCAGCTTGGCACCCAGCAGGAGTCAGCTTGGTGGAAGGCAATGTTAACAGCCCGCTCCTCCATTGCCCCGCGATGACTACGCTGCTCCTCCCATACAATGCGGCTGCAAGTGCTGCAGGGCGAAAAGCACCAGTCTTTGCTTTCAGCGCTCGAGACTTCAACGCAGCCACAGGTTTAACGCCATGAGCATTGGGGCGCTGTTTCACTGCTTCACACCCTTGCTTTGTCCTGCCTCCCACCCTCCCCCTCTGCCATGAAGGCTTGAGGAGCTGAACGAGAAGCGCCAGTCCATGATCCAGCGGCTCAAGGTGGCCGAGAAGGAGAGGGACGCGCTCGAGTCCAAGAAGCAGGAGGCAGAGCTGTTCCTGGACAAGCAGGCACGCTTCCTCAGGCACAAGGTCAACAGCTTCCAGATCAACGCGCTGCAGCGACAGGTCAGGCAGGGTGTGGCAGCGGTAGGGAGAGGGGCAAGAAGGGTAACATGCCTTGACGGGGGCAGGGTTGGAAGCAGGCATGCTGCCTGTAGGCGGGAAGGGTTGAAAGCAGGTGTTCTGCTCAGGCCCAATGTGTAGAGCTGCATGATCAACGTCCTGCAGACAGGGAAGTTGGGGGTTGAATGACAAGGCAAGGAATTGAGTTGTTGTGCCACCAACTGGTGTCCCAAGGATGCTGCCCTGGCATCCATGCTGTTGGTGTACACCTGTCGTCACTCTGCCTGCAGGCTGCCCTTGCGGAGAAGGACAATGCACGTGTCGTGCTGGAGGAGAAGCTGCAGCACGAGCAGGAGAAGCACAAGACGTACGACCAGGATTCAAAGGAGAAGCGCAAGAAGTATGACGCGGCGGAAAAGCAGATCCAGGTGAAGGGGCATGACTGCACGCAACTGTCAAACCCCGAGAAGGGTCATGTACGCTGCCAGCAAGGAGTTGAGGGTGAATAAAAGTTGACAGTACAGCACCCCTTTTTGGCTGCAACCTAAGCCATTGAGGCCGTCAGCACCCAATCAGGGACCTTGGTTGCCGCCTGTTGGCAACTTTGTTGCCAACTTGATCTCCTTCCAATCCTTCCTTTTATTGGTTTTCAGGCTGCAACCAAGGCCATGGAGGCCGCCAGCGAGAGGTTCAAGGAGTTTGAGCGCAAGGACGCCCAGCTCCAAATGGACATCAAGCACACCAAGACCAAGCTCAAGAAGGTGGAGGCAAAGATCGACAGCGACGCAGCAAACATCAAGGTGCGCCAGATGCTGGGCCAAGGGTGGGCCAGGGGGTGGGCGGGAGCCTGGCTGGGGTGAATGGGCTGGTAAGTGGCTGCATCTAAGACATAAGTGCATCAGTGCTGCAGTAATGCTGCTGGTATCCTGGCCCCTGTGGTGGTGGGTGGTAGGACTGAAAACGAGGGGCAGGGGACTGGGGGGTTGGGCTGTGCATGCATCCCCCTCCCAGGTTCACACACCGCTGTACCAAGATGGCGCAGCAGACAGAGCTGTGGCAAGAGAGCAATTGGCTGCTGTACGAAGAGCTTTGCCTGACGCTGCGCTTGCGTGTTGCCCTGTGGTGCCGCAGAAGCTGGAGGCTGAGGTGGCAGGCCTGGAGGCAGTCCTGCCCAGCAGCCAGGAAGCTGCTCAGAAGCTGACGGCTGAGCTGGCAAAGCAAGAGGAGGTGCTGGAAGACATGCTGGAGGCCATCAAGGGCGAAGTCGAGGGCTACCACCAGCAGCTCAGTGAGGTCAGCCGGGGCGGGGGGTGGACATTGGCTGGGTGGAGAGGGAAGCAGTGGGCGCGAGGAGGGGAGAAAGATGAAGGGGCAGCAGAGAGAGGAAGGCTCAAGCTCCTCCGCCTCCTGTTGCTATCACCGAGTCCCTGATGCCCTCACGCTTCAACCTTGCGCGCTTCCTTCGTTCGGTGTCAGCTTGCTTCCTGGAAAAAGTGTGTGGGTGAAGTCAGCAGCCTCGTCTTCCTTCCCCTCTTTCATCAACAATACGTACCTTCACCCTCGCCCTCGCGCCCTTCCTTGGGTTCTTGCCCAGCTGGCTCCCTGGGAGAAGCGCTTTGGCAAGCCAAACAACTTCCGAACTCTTCATCGCCAATGTGTCCCTTCCTCTCGCCCTCGCGCCTCCCTTAGGTCCGCGCCCAGCTCACTCCCTGGGAGGAGCGTGTGGGGGAGGTCAACAGCCTCCCTCACCTCCCTCCCCATGACTATAATTGTGTCCCTTTCCCTCACTTCAACACCCTTCCTCAGGTCCGCGCCCAGCTCGCTCCCTGGGAGAAGCGTGTGGGTGAGGTGAGCAGCCGCATCAGCGTGGCAGCCGCTGAGCGTGACATGCTGGCCAAGAGGGGCGACGATGCACAGCGGCGGCTAGACGCAGCGCTCAAGGGCCTGGCGGCAGCGCAGCAGAGCGCACAGGCCAAGAGCAGGCAGATCCAGGAGCTGGAAGCAGCTGCTGGCAGGCTGAGGTAAGGGGACTTGTGGTGGGTGGTGGTTGGAGGGGCAAGCAGTAGTGCAGCTGAGCGCACAGGGCAAGCGGGCAGGCAGATAAAGGAGCTGGAGGCATACGCTGACAGGCTGGGTAGGTGGGGCTGCACTGCAGACAGCTTTTGGCTGCAGGCACTGTGGGTTGATGTGATGGGTAAACAGAAAGCTGGTGAACAGGATGCTGTGGTCTTCTCAACAGATTCTGACCCCTTGTCAAGCTCTGCCCCACAAGCAGAAGCTGGAGCAGCAGCGCTCCCAGCTGCAGGTGCCATGGGGTAATACACTCCGTCCCACATTGTTTTCTCCTTCACCACTGCTTCCCCCGCAATTTGCCCTGCTCTGCCCCACAGGCAGCAGCTGGAGCAGCAGCGCTCCCAGCTGCAGGCACTGAGGGGCGAGGAGGCAAAGCAGGAAGCCGTCGCACGCGAGGCAAGGGAACGGGCAGCTGCGCTGCGTGCCGACACCTCCGCAGCGCACCAGCAGAGTGGCCTGGTGTCCGCACTCATGGCAGCCAAGGCCAGGGGCGAGGTGTCGGGAGTGTTCGGACGCCTTGGTGGGTGCTGAGCGTGTGGGTGGCCTGTGGGTGGGCCTGTTCTGCACATGCAGGGGTGGTATTGGCTTGCCTGCTGACTGTGCAGTGCAGAGCAGATTCGCTGGTGCTGGCTTGGGACTTCGCACCGCCTTCCCCCCCTCCCTCTGGGTTTCTTGAGTGACCCGGGCGCTATCGACAACCTTTTAGATGCTGACTTTTACCCTTCCCCCACATTGTATCCAGGTGACCTGGGCGCCATTGACAAGCAGTACGACGTCGCCGTCTCCACGGCCGTCGGGGCCCTCGACTTCATCGTGGTGGACACTGCCAGCGACGCGCAGAAGTGTGTGGAGTACCTGCGCAAGAACCAGATGGGCGTGGCCACCTTCCTGATCCTGGAGAAGCAGAGGCACCTGGCAGCGGCAGCTGGCGAGAAGTTGCAGACACCGGAGGGTGAGTTTGGTTGGCAGGGAGCATGGTGGACAGCAGATGGTAGGCCTGATGGAGATGCCTGGCCTGGAGGTGGCAGGTGGCAAGAAGATGAAGATATCGGAGGCTTGCTTTGTGACAGAGTTCCGCCTCTGTGCAGTGGACTGTTGAAGTTACAAACGTGGCCTCCCCCGACCCTGACCTTGCGTGCCTGGTAGGTGTGCCCCGTCTGTTCGACCTGCTGAAGATCAAGGACGAGGCGCTGCGCCCCGCTTTCTTCTTCGCCATGGGTAACACGCTGGTCGCAACCGACCTCGACCAGGCATCCCGCATCGCGTACGGCCGTGACTCGCGCTTCCGCCGCGTCG
>JAWZTI010000914.1:0-18798 GCA_039880955.1 Chlamydomonas urium
AGGACAGGCACGTGCTGATCTGGTCGGTGCAGCGGGCGCTGGCGCTGACGGCGCATCATCGACAGCCGCGGCGACGGGGGCCGGCGCGTGAGGGTGATGATGGCTCCGCGGCGTTGGCGGCGGCAGAAGGACAAGGCCAGGGAGGGCAGGGCAGGGCACAGCAGGACGGTGCTGGAGGTGAGGGTGAGGGTAAGGATGATCTGAGCTGGGAGGCGGACGAGGCGGCACCGGTGCCGCTGGTTCACAGGGAGAAGCACAGGCGGAAGCTGAATGGAATGTGCACGCTGGGAGGCGGTCCAGGTGTAGGGCAAGGCCAGCCGCTGGTGGTGGTGGCAGATACCAGCCGGCTGCTGACGTGCTACAGGCTGCAGCCTGAGCGCTTCAGCACATCTGGCCCTTGATCAATGTTGCATCGGCATTTTTATCATTGCCCTGTCTTTTATTTATTTGTCGCTCAATGTGCTTGGCAATTGGCGCTTTTCACCGCCACTGCAGCTTTTCAATCAGCGCCTGAAGCCACGCAGGTCTGTGTCTGGGCTTGAAAGCAAAGGCAGTGCTTATTGTGGCGCTTGGTGTCCACGCCTGACTTGTGCGGCGCAGGTGCAGCGAGACTTGCAAACAGTCAGTGCACGCAGCGCAGCAACTCCCTCACCATGATCGCCGGCTCCAAGATGAACAGCAGGGTTGCTGCGCGCTCCGCCGCGCCCTGCCGCGCCCTGCGCGCCGCTCCATTCAGGCCTGCAGTGCAGCAGCAGCGCCCTGCTCGCGTGTCCGCCCTGGCCGTGCGGGTGCGTGGAAGTGCAGCAGCATGGGAAGGGTGGTCCTGAGATGCTCAATTGGCGATGGGCGGTGACCGCCATGAAATTGGATCACAATCGGGGGGCTGCATGAGCATCACAGACCTTCCTCTTCTGGAAGGCCATCCCATGCATGCACACAGCTCTCCTGCGCATCCATGCAGCAACACGCAATCACTTGCTTTCAGCCACAATCACAGGCGGCATGAACAGATGCTTTGGCGTGCAAGTATGGGCGGGCAGCATGAATGCAGCATTGCTGACGTGCCTGCTGTCCCGTCCATGCATGCATGCATGGTGCACAGGCGGCGCTGAAGGTTGGCGACAACCTGAAGGACTCTTCTGAGTACTACCGCGTGCTAAGGTGAGCACCACCTGCTAGGCAGCTGCCGCACAGGTGCTCAATTGTTGCCGAGCGAGCACCACCTGCTAAGTGTTTCCAGCATGATTGCTCACCAGCTGCACATGGGGTAAGCAGTACATTGCACCTCATACCATGCTTCGCTCTATCCCCACTGCACACCTGTGAAGAGTTCCAGTGACGGCGGCAGCCTGAACCTGAGCTCATTTGCTCCTACATACCACTCTCACACCTCCCTCCTTCCTGCAGGATCCCAGCGGCGCAAGACCAGCGATGTCGGCAGCCTGAGCCCATGTACCATCTCTTCTGCACCCTAACACTCACCTACATGGCTCTAGAAGGTGACATCTCACTCTCCCTCCTGCGCCCTTGCCTTGCCTCACAGGAACAGCGACGGTGGCGGCAGCCTGAGCCTGAGCCTGAAGCTGAGCACCTTGAAGGGCAGCCCCGTGGTGCGCACCTCCCTCTGGCCCTACTCCTTGCCATAACCCTATCCCGAACCCTTGCCTTGCTCCTTGCCTTGCCTCACAGGACCAGCGATGGCGGCAGCCTGAGCCTGAGCACCCTCAAGGGCAGCCCTGTGGTGCTGTTCTTCTACCCCAAGGCCGCCACCCCCGGCTGCACCAAGGAGGTGAGGACCGCGATAGTGATTCTTGCACCATTCTCTTGTGTACGATCATTGAAGCGTTGTACTGGTAGTGTTTTTAGTATTGGATCACGGAGGCCAGGGTGGCACGTAGCGCTCATAGAGGGGAGGGAGGGAGGAGGGAGCTGAGGTCCTGGCTGCACCATGCAGGTGAACACACTGGGGCATTGGCAATCAATGTTATACCTCCTGATTTGCCGTCATACCCTAGGTATTGCAACTGTTAAACAAATGTGGCAGGTGCTTCAAAGTGAGGGGGCAAGTGGAGAGCATCACTTCTTGCATGAATGCTTGTGGTGATGCTGATGACACTGCGTATTCTAATGCTCAGACAACGAGGCCCCGCGCCCTCCCAAAAGGGCAACGGGATGGGAGGCATATTCTGATGCTGTGCCCTGTGCAACCCACCACAGGCCTGCAGGTTCCGCGACGAGTTCACCCGCTTTGAGAGGGCTGGAGCCAAGGTGTACGGCATCTCCTCAGGTGCGTGGCTTTGGTGTGTGGGCGTGTGTTGTGCTCGCAGGCAGGCTGCACCATCTGGCTGCGGTCAGTGCACACATTGAATGTTCACAAGCAGACCAAGCAGCCAGGATTGGTTTTGTATGAATAGGTGAAGGTCAGCCAGGCATGTCTAATTTTCCAAAGCAGGTGGTGAGGCAGCTGACATGCTGCTGCCTCCCTTGTTTCCGCTGCCCTCGACAGCCTCCTCCGTGGAGAACAAGGCCTTTGCTAAGACTCCCTTGTTTCCGCTGCCCTCGACAGCCTCCTCCGTGGAGAACAAGGCCTTTGCTAAGACTCCCTTGTTTCCGCTGCCCTCGACAGCCTCCTCCGTGGAGAACAAGGCCTTTGCTAAGACAAACCTCCTGCAGTTCCCCCTGCTCACCAACCCTCGTTGAAAGCCCCCCTAATGACAAATCTCCGCTGCTCCAATGTGAACCGTACCGCAGGATCCTTGCTGGTGCCGAGAAAAACTTGGTTAGCTTTCGCTAATTGCTAGCTGCCATCCGTGCTGCTGCTGCCCTCGACAGACTCCCCGGAGGAGAACAAGGCCTTTGCTGAGGCCAACCGCCTGCAGTTCCCCCTGCTCACTGACCCCCAGAGCATCCTGCGCAAGACCTTCGGTGAGTGATGTCACACATCACTGATGGGGGTCGGTGTGGTTTTCCGGTGCACCACTGAAGGTGTGGGGTGGGGTGGCATGCGCAAAGCATGGACGAGGCGGACCGCATGCAGTTCCTCCTGCTGACCGACCACCAGAGCGCCAGACCTTTGCGAGTGGTGTGGTTTGGCGCCTCTTCAGTGCATGGTGGTGGGGCTTGTAGTCTTCTGTAAACCCTGCTGTATACCCTCTTGCGAACCCCTGCCTTCTCGCAAACCCTCAGACACCCCTGCACACTTCCTGAACCTGCTGCCCAGCAGCCCTCTCCCGCGAACCCTACCCTCCTGTAAACCTTTTTGTTAACCCTGCTGCGAGCCCACCTGTAAACCCTGTTGGAAGTTGTCACGCATGCCCGCGGACCTCCTGAACCTGCTGCCCAGCAGCCCTGGTCCACACTCCCTACCCTCCTGTAAACCCATTGTTAACCCCCTTCTAAACCCTGCTCTAAACCCTCAGGCATCCCCGGGCCTGCTGCCCGGCAGGCCTCTCCCACAAACCCTACCCTCCTGTAAACCCTGTCTCTAACCCCCTCGTTAACCCTCCTGTAAACCCTCCCACAAACCGTCAGGCATCCCCGCGGACTTCCTGGGTCTGCTGCCCGGCAGGCAGACATACGTGATCGACAGGGACGGCAAGGTCATCCTGTCCTTCAACGACGCGCTGAACGTCGAGGCGCACGTCGACTCTGCGCTCAAGGCCTTGGGCGCGTAAGCGCACGTATAGGCTGCCTATGGGCCAGGGTTATAGTGGGCGCGAGGCTGTGCTGGCAGCTGTGTGCGCAGTGTGTGCCTGTGCACCGGCCGGGGACAAGCATGCGCCATTGAGACGCAAGGTCATCCTGTTGTTCAATGACGCGACGGATGTCAAGTCGAATTTTGCGCTTACAAGATGCTGGGCGCTTCTGCCAATTGTGGGCTGGTGGGCGCGAGGCCCTGCTGGCACCTCTGAAGATATGTTTGTGATCAGAACGTTTTTGTGTGTGCTGAGAGGGAGTGACTGGTCTGGATTGTTGGGGTTGCAGTGTTGCAGGCTGTTGCGTTTGAAACGAGGCATGCTGGGTCAGGGTATTCGCAGCGTTCATGCGCCTCGCCCTGCAACGGTCAGACTTTCTTGCACACCTCACTGTTAAGCGGCCAGCAAGCCAAAGCTGTCAACCTTATCCTAGCGCCCTTACCCCAAGTGTTCTACCCCAACCCACGACAGCTACGCCAGCTGGGTAGACCTTGGCAGTCGCCTCCAAATTGCACCCAGATCCGCAAGCAAACTGCAGTACAGGTGTCACTGCACCCGTACAGCTATCAGCTAGCCACCATTCCAACGGCGGGTGCAAAGCGTCTGTCCTGTGCCTGTTCCTCTTTGTTCCTTGCGTTCGAGGTTTGAGGCGGTACCTATGCATCCCATCCCGCTGCCCTTTTGGAAGGAAGTGCGGCCTCGTCATGTAAACAAGCTGAGCTGAGCTGCCCCGCCCCGGCAGGGGAACCCTCAAGTTTGCAAACACACGCACAACTAATAAAGAATAGTCCTTTTGCGCACCCTTCATTCCCAAAACTGGGCGCCAGCATCAAGCATCAGGGGGGGGGGCCGCGCCAGCCAGGGGTCCACTGTGCGCTTGTGGTACCCCATGAACTACCTGATAATCATGCCTACCTACCGAGCCATCGAGCATCAAGGCTGGCGCATCAGGTTTCAAGCACAACTGCAGGGTTTCTGTCATGAGCCATCGTGTGGCAGTGCTGAGAGCCAGCTTCTCTATGCTCAGCTATGAAAGCACCACTGCTGCAGTCGTGCATGACTCATGCAGCATGAGCTCAGGGTTTCAATCATCCTTCGGGCTTCAATCCCATTGGTTGAAGTGGGGGTCGCTTGTGCCATTCCTGGTGCCCCATGGCCTGTGACGTGTTGTATCCATCCATCCACATCGGGCTTCCGCCACCCGCAACAATTGGAACATCACTCTCAAGCTTTGGCAAGCAAACAACCATACTGAGTTCCAGCCACTCAACACATATAATGCTCCACTGATTCATCAAACACCCAGACTAAGCTTCGACTACCCAACACCAGATCGGATGATGCATTGGGTAACCCGATTCTCATCACTCTGGCGCTTCAGTCGTCAAACATCTGCTCCGCAAGGATATTCGCCGCCAGCTCCTCGTTCCAGCCGCATGCCATGAGCGCCTCGACACACGCGTCCCTGGGGAACCCTAGCGCCTCAAGGCCTTGCACCTGAAAAGCAGCAGAGAGCGTGGGTGGGGCGGGGNTTTGGTCATTTCCCCTCGGCGGATGGGGAGGGCGCGGATGGGAGGGGGTCATAGCTGTGACAATTGAAAGGTGCACGCCATGCGCGCCTCGACACATGCGTCCCTGGGGAACCCTAGCGCCTCAAGGCCTTGCACCTGAACAGCAGCAAGGGGCACAGGCAGGGTGGGGAGGGGCGGGATGGGGGCGGGGCAAAGCAGGAAGGGGAAGTTGCCTGCTGTTACCACAGCCATGAGGTGCATGCCATGCGCGCCTCCGCGCATGTGTCACTGGGGAACCCTAGCACCTCCAGGCCTTGCGCTTGCGCAGCAGCGGGGGCATGGTATTCTGATCAAGGTCAGGGCCTGCGCCCAGGGGCAGCAGAACCAGAGAGACCTTATCATTGTCAGATGGAAGCAGAACAGCTGCTGTACGGTGAGACGAGGTGGCTGAGGGTTCCACGAGTCTCTGAAGGGCTGCAGTACAGGGTGGCTTAGGGTTTAGGGCTGCGCTTTGGCAAACAGTGTGGTTCAGGGTTGACCATTGCTGTCTGGAGGCAACCGCGCCAGTTGCCTGTCAATCGGACTGAGGCAAGCGCACCTTGCCCATCTGCTCTTGCGTGAGCTCGATCTCCTCGCCTTCATCGCCCTCCTCACCCTCTTCACCCTCCTCGCCTTCGTCGTCCCCCTGCACATGACACCAAGGCATGCGCAAAAGCAAAGCTTTGATGAGTAGAAGGGTGGCCATTCTGTAACAGCCTCCGCCTACCACCTTCAGCCTTCGTTGTCCCCCTGCACATAGACATCGAGGCATGGGCAAAAGCAAGGCGCGATAGGGTGAGGGTGGGGGTTGTACACCTACTTCCCCATCCTCACCCTCCTCACCCTGCTCACCCTCTTCACCCTCCTCACCCTCCCCACCACCATCGTCACCCAGCAGGGACGCCGAGGGCGGGTAACCTCGACCAACCTACGTCAGGTTTGACCAGAAACTTGCGTCCGCCACCAGCCAACTGTGTAACGCCCTGCTTCAACGCGTCCGCATGCCCCTGCAACCACCACCAACAGTGACCCCCACCACCTTGCCACCAAGATTCGCCCCATCACCCTCGCCCATCGCTCGACCTCACCTCATCCTGAAGCATCGCCAGCAGCTCCTCCTGGTTGTTTTGAATCAAATTCAAGAGCTGGGGATCCGCATTTTGAAGCTCCTGAGCACACGAACGAGTGAACAACAGCCATGCAGTAAGAACGCGACACTTTTTGACAATGGGAGCATGTCCATTCCCTGTGTAGCCACACGCATGCCAAATTGTTCCTAACTCAGGCACAACAGCTACAGGTGACGATGTACTGGTCCTGCTACTGCTACATCATCAGCCCTCAATCAAAGCTCAGATCAATGTGTGGACACGAGCACGGATGCCATGTTAATTTCGAGTTTTAAATTTGAATTGGGACATCAAAATAACATGCTCCAGCAGTTGCAGTCATACCTGCAGCACGCTGGACAGCATCCCGGGGTTGGTCTGCGCCGCATGCCGCAGCATCTGCAGCTGCGCCGAGTCCCGCAGTCGCCCCAGCGGCCCCTGGCCCGCCTGGCCCGCCTGGTCGCCCCCGCCGCCGCCGCCGCCGCCAAACATGTCAAAGGGCTGCGCCGCGGGCCCTCCTGCCCCCGTACCCGCCGCCAGTGCCGGTGTGCCTATGGCTCCGCTGAGTGCTGGGTTTGCGGGGCTGGCAGGGGCGAAGGCGGCTGCGGGGATGCTGCCTGTGGTGAGGTACTCGACTGCGCGCTCAGGGTTGTTGAAGGCTGCTCGCATCGCCGCGACAACCTGTGCGCAGGCAAGGGGCAGCAGCAGCAGCAGCAGGGTGTGTGTGGGGGGGGCTGGCAGGGGCGAAGGCCGCAGCAGGGATGCTGCCGGTGGTGAGGTACTGGACTGCGCGCTCCGGGTTGTTGAAAGCCACTCGCATCGCCGCCACAACCCGCTGCAGACACAGGGGTGGCAGTGGCAAGGGATACGCGAAGCAAGCATTGATTCTGTGACCGGCTGGGGGCATGCAACTTGTTTCAAGATGATCCTCCTCCTGATGTACCGGCTGGATCGTGCCTGAGATCGCCCACACTGAACAGGCCAGATGAAGTGCCGGCTGGATCGTGCCTGAGATCGCCCACACTGAACAGGTCAGATGAAGTGCTATCCAACTCGATATGGGAGGATGATGAGAGCCGAGCACACACAGGGTGTGTAATCCATATAACACATCACACACTGACATTTTTTGTGCAGTAACCCCTGCAACCCATGGGCTGCCTGCTCACCTGCGACCGCTCAAACCCCATTTCGCATATGCTGTTGATGGCGGCATCCGCAGCTGTCGGTGCTGCCGCCGGCGCCGCCGCCGGCGCTGCTGCTGCTGCTGGCTCGGAGGCGGGCGCTGGGATAGGGGTACTGGCTGAAACTGGTGCTGCAGGGGGTGGGGTGGTGACAGCTACAGGTGCTGCGGGTGCAGCAGGCTTGGCTGCCTCAGTAGGCTTTGGCTTGGACACAAACACCACAATGAAGCCTGTCTCCTCTAGTTTGGCATCTTCCAGGGAGGCAGCATCGTTGTCCAGCACCTTACCCCTGCAGGCATCAGAAGCGGCCAGACATAGTTGCAGGGGAGTCAGTCCTCCACCAAGGCATCATTTGCACCTTTGCATGGGTCGCACAATTGCAGGGGCAACAGTCTGCTGCGTTGTTGGCGTCGGATCCCTTACTTGTACACCAGCTTCATGGTGTCTGCAGCCTCGATGCTGCGCGCCTGCACGACCGCAGCCTTCAATGCTCCGACTGTGCTGTCGCTCCCAGCTTCCAATTGAAAGCTCTCTCCGCTGACTGTCCTGAATGTGAGCTTCATGGTGATGGCTGCTGCGATGCAGAGGCTGGCTGCCAAGCGAAGTTTGTGCTCCACACCCCACACTCATGGGCCACGCAACTCAGCCGTGGCCGCTCTGTCATTCAGAGACGCGCCTGCTGCCCCTTGTGCTGCTCGGTCATCCGTATTTCAGCTCCTGATCCCGGTTCCAAACGCGAAATTCGAACGCAGCGTGCACAGCACAGCTCCCAGCAGCAAGCATGGAGGACGTCGCAACGCCCAGCATCAACGCGCAGATGATGCCCAGCTACGTTGGCCGGCGCGTGCGGCTGGTGTGCGAGCTAGATGGTCCAGGTGACGGGCAGACCTTGACAGCGCGCACCAGTGACAAGGGCAACGTGCTCATTCTCAAGGACCCGCGCGCCGGCATCCCTACCACAAGATACGTCGAGTTCATCGGCACCGTTGAGGACGGCGGCAGGCTGAGGGAGGAGTCCAACAGCACCTGGGGGGAGAACTTTGGTGAGCACCTGCTGGACAGCCATGCCTGCTTGCTTGCATGCTGCAGTCTCTAGCAGCTGCGCTGCGTTGTTAAGAGGCTCATGCCATCAGCTGGACAGGCTGGCTGGCCGTGCAGTGCTGCCACCGACAGCTGACCCCTCTCCCCCTGTTCTTGACCCCTGTCAGACATGAGCATGCACAACGAGGCCGTGATGCTGATGAACGGCAAGTACGCGCAACTCTTCATGTGAACCCAGAAAGCAAGCGCCGTGATCCAGCCCTGAGCAGTGCATGTGGCCGCAAGTCGAGGGCCCACATGTGCAGCGTCCAAGCCATTCGATTCCTTGTTTGTCAGGGAGGGCCCCATGTTGCACTTGCAGCGATAGTCAATTGTTTTGTTGCGGCAGGTGCTGTGTTGGTACAAGCAAGTCCTGCACAGACTTGGATGTTGACCGTGATCTGTTGATGTGTCCAGTCACCGGCCGCGTTGCCCCTTGCGTTTATGTTACCCACATTTGTGAGGTCTTGTTGAAATTTGAAAAATTTTCCCTTGGCAGTTCAGAACACCGTGCCCAGCCCAGGCTTGCAGCATGGAATTCACCGCCGACGACACCTCCACGCCCAGTATCAACGCAGCGCTCATGCCGCGCTTCGTGGGCCGGCGCGTGCGGCTCGTGTGCGAGCTGGAGGACCCGGGTGATGGCAAGACGCTGGCTGCACGCGCCAGCGACAAGGGCGCCGTGTCCGTTGTGAAGGATGCACGGGCAGGGCTGCCCACCACCAAGTACGCCGAGTTTGTTGGGGTGGTCGAAGCGCCCGGCAAGCTGAGGGAGGAATCCAACACCAACTGGGGCGACAGCTTCGGTGAGCGGCATGGGAAGCACGAGAGGCGAGGGCCACATGGGCTGCTGGCTGCTGGGTGATGAGGCACCCAGGGCGCTCAGCCCAGCGCGTTTATGGAACTAGGCCCTTTTTTTCAAAGGGCGACAAGTCGAGAGGCTTGGAACAGGCTATACGTATGTATACAGCCCCCAACGTTTTGCGCAAGGAGCATGGCCGCGTGGCATCGCCTGTGGCATCTACAGCCTCGTTGCCTTGCTGCTGACCTTCGCACAAAGGCCACGCTGTTTGCCAGTGCGTCGCTCATGCTGAGCCCTTGTGACGCTGGACAGGAGGCCAGGTCGCCAACCCTGCAGCTACCTTTGCACTGCACACGCCGCCTTGAAGCCGCATCTTGCGGGGTAGCCTTCCCTGCTCCCATTCGTCGATCCTAACCACTTGCGTGCCAACCAACTGCTGCTGCGCCCGTCCCGCCGCAGATTTGGACATGCACAACAAAGTCGTCATGCTGATGGTCGGCAAGTACGAGCGGCTATTCTACCAGGCGCTTTAGCACCCACCCTTACACCTGTTGGGGAGTGGCTTCAGTACGCTGTAAGAAGATCAAGTAAACTGCATGCGCCGATCGATCAGCTGGGCTAGTGGCAACCCTGCATTGGAGATCCCCTGAACTGCTGTCTCAATTTTAGTGGCTACTCAATCCACACGCGCCTGTTCGCTCAATCTCACGGATTTGGCAAAGGGAAGCACTCATCAGCTCTTGCCCCATGGGGGGTCTCCTGGTGTAGATGCTAAAGCCATGCATGCGATATTGCTCAGGGAGCACTGCTACATGAGCCCCTTTCCTCCCACCTTCGCAAGTGGTTGATTGCCATTCACGCATGCCTTGGGGGTGGCTGCCTGCTGGCCCGTTTTCTGCCGACTCCTTCTTCACGCAGATGTCTGAGTGAGGGAGCGTTCGCTGCTCTGTCGCACAGCCTCAGTGTCGTGGCAGCAGCAGCCTGGAAAGCATCTACAGTCAGCAGTCAGCAGCAAACAATCCTTGCAACTGCAACCCAACGAATCGAACTTGAAACCTTGGTCACTATGGCTGCAAGCTACCCCTTCAGCCCCTTTTCAGGGTCCTGGTGATGTGAAAAGATTGAGTGCGCAGCCAACCCAAGCCCCCCGCCCTTGCTTTCACCAGCTGCACGCATCAGCTGCAGCCAAAGGAGCAGCACCCGAGTAAGCAGCAGCCGGTGAAGAGGGACCACACAGAGCAGCACCCAACCGATGTTAGTGCACGAGCCTGATGGACCGCCCTGGTGTCAGCACCTTCCTCGGCCCTGACAGCCCTACAGGTCCCTGCATGGTCGTGGATGGCCTGCAGAGTTGCATTCCCCCTGGAATGTCCCTTCCCCCTCGACGCTCTTGCCAAGCAAGCTGTGTACCGAGTCGCAGTCGGCTTCAGTGTGTCTTAAGCCTTGATGTCGACGACGTTGAAGTTGGCCTGTGCTGCCCAGCTCTCGCCCGGCTGCAGCGTCGCTGGCTTGCCAAACTTGGCGTTCTCCACACACACGAAGCTCTTGTAGCACGCCTCCATGGTGGTCCAGGGGTTCCACACGACGGTGTCTTCCCAGCCGCTCGAGTCGATCGACACGGCGGCGCCGGTGCCGACGTCCAGCTCGACGTGGTCGGGGGCGTTGAGGTAGACGCTGTCGACGTAGCTGTTGAACTCGATCGCGTCACGGGTCTCGGTCTTGCTCTCAGGGTTCTTGGGGTCAGTGCCCTTGTCTAGGTAGGTCAGGCCTGGGGGCGTGTATGTTGCCGGGGGCAGAGCAAGAGGCTGGAGTTGGCAAGGGTGCAGAGGACAGCTTCCAATTCACTCACCCCCCACCCTTTTCATGGCGCTGAATTTTTCTCACCTGGACCCCTCTAGTTACGTTTGTGTTTTGAAACTCGTGTCGTGTCCTTTCAGGCCCCCCACCCTTTCCCCTTACTCACCCTTCAGGCCCTTGACCTTGGCCTTGGAGATATCCAGCACCTCAATGTAGGTGTGCAGAGCGGTAGTGAAGTCAAAGGGCTTGTCGTCGGTGTTCAGGATGCGCAGGTCAGTCTTGAGCTGCTCGCCAGCCAGAGTGACGGTGTACACAGCCTTGAACTTGTGGGGCCACCTGTCATAGAGGAAAGGTTTAGGGTTTGGGGTTGAGGGTTACCTAGGGTTCAGAGTTGCCTTAGGGTTTGGGATTGAGGGTTACCTAGGGTTCAGAGTTGCCTAAGGTGGCAGCTGCAGAGGGAGGTGAGGCGAGAGTGCTGTCAGGACCAAGGTCGGTGCAGAAGGTGCATACAGCCTTGAACTCTTGGGGCCACCTGTCATGAGGGGTAGCAGCAGTGGGAGGTGAGTCAGGACATACACAGGTCAGTCTTGAGCTGCTCGCCAGCCAGAGAGGCGGTGTAGACAGCATCATACATGCGGGTCTACCTAATGGGCAAGGGGTCAGGGTTGAGGCTTGCCAGGATGAGTCACAGGGGTCCTTCTCGTCCAACCCCCTTCCCTCCTCCTCCTCCCTGCCCCTACAACTCCCCTACCGCCACCCATTCCCATCCCCATCCTTCCCAGCTTACATCTTGAGGGTGTACTCACTCTTGCTCAGCACCAGCTCCACATTGGCGTCGTTCTCATCCGCCTTTCTCCCCTCCTCTCCCTTCCTGCCCCCACAACTCCGCTCCTCCTCGCCTCCTCCTTTGCATCCCCCTTGCTGCACTCCTCCTCCTCCCCAGCTTACATCTTAAGGGTGTACTCGCTCTCGCTCAGCACCAGCTCCACGCTGGGGTCCTTCTCATCAGGGTTGGGGTCAGCGGAGGTGGAGGCAATGTCCCACTCCAGGTTGCGCGCAAAGCCGTGCTGCTGGATCTTGCCGGGACCAAACTGCGGGCAGCAGAGACATGAGAGCGAGTTATGAGCTCAGACGTTGCCAGATGCGTCCGTGCATATTCGTCCCTCTGTGTGCAGAGGTTGGTGCAAGTGCAGCTTTAGATTGCAACAAAAGCTATGCTGCTGGATCCTGCCGGGACCAAACTGCGGGCAGGAAGACACCAATGCAGGTGACTAGCAATGCGGAGGTCAAAGTGATATTCTGCTTCAGGTTGTGCGCGAGCCGCGGCAAAATTGCAGCCAATGCACGCCAGGCAGCGCTTGGAAGGTCAGGGCTGTGTATAGGATGGCTCCTACTTGCTTATGCATTTCATGGGGCTTGCATTGCATGGACCCTGCATTTCATGGAGCTTGTGTAGTTGACCAAGCTGCACGAGCTTGCCTGTCCACCCCAAAGAGTAAAGCGCAAGATGCTCTGGGCACCGACCACGGAATTCACCGGGCATGCTGAGGTGGATCGAGTGTGTCACCCTCAGCAGCCAAAGCTGATAATTTAAAGTGATAACCATCAACCCACACATCCCATACTCCCCACACGCTCTCCACACACCTGAGGGAAGCAGTGGGGGATGCCGCCGGAGATGGGCTTGGACTTGTCGAAGACGGCGTCGGGGCGCACGTACAGCACCTCATCGCCGGACGCCTGCTTCCAGCTGGTCACACAGGCACCGTACAGGTAGATCTGGGGCAGTACATGGACAGGAATCGTGCAACAGGAGTATCAGGCATCAGACAATGGCATCGGGGGTGTATATGCGGCGCCTCACTGCCGAATGCCTGCTTCCAGCAGGTGCAATAGGCACCGTGCAGGTAGATCTGAGGCGTGGGGCAGTACATGGGAAAGCAAAGTGTGGTAGGACGGCTGGCAGGCATCATACAAAGGCATCAGGCAACAGGCATCAGGCATCTGACAAAGGCACCATGCAGCAAGTCATCGGACAAAAGCATCAGGCATCACAAGGAGGGCTTGAGATTGGGACCAAGCGCTACAGCGCATTCCCCTGGACAGCAACGTCTCGCCCCGCCGTCCCCCTGCTTCTGCTGTGACGGGCTGGTTGCCCTGGGGGGCAAAGCCGGAATCAGAGCCGGCCGGCTGCGTGCTGTGGTGCTGTTGCTGGGAGGATTTGAGCAGGGCCACGTGTTGTCTACATGCCCTCCATGTGCTCTCCACCTGCTCTCCACCTGCTCTCCAAGTGCTTTCCGCATGCTGTCCACACACTATCCACATAACCTCTGCATGCTTTCCACAATCTCACCTCAGCGGAAGAGCCGCAGCCATGCTTGAGCACGATCTGAACAGGCACAAGCCAGCAGCCACGGGGTCAGCTATATGCTGTGCAAAAGCCAGCCGCTTGCACTCCCGCAGCCTTTTACTGCACAGCTTTCTGCTGGTGGGCTGTGGAGGTGATGCTGCAGCACTTGCTGCACCGACTGTTGCAGCACACACAGCAACAGCGCGTGGGCGACAGCTTTGCTCATGCTTGTACCTTGGTGGAGCCAGACTTGCCCTCGGCGACCTCAACGGATCCGCTGATGCCTGCATGCATGCACATGCGCCACATGCAGAATGCCCATGATGATAAGCGCCCTGGATGTTGGGAAGTGCGGCAGAGCGTGTGCGTTGCCTGGACACTTACCGAACTTCTTGTTCAGGTCGGCGGCAGAGGCGGCGAAGACCTGCACGCTCCTGCGCTGAGCAGCGGCCCTGATGCTGGGCCTGCGGACGGTCGGGGGTCGAGGGGCGCACACAGGATGAGGGATGCCACATCGGGGTGTATGCCGATCTATGCACCAGCTGCATGCGCAAAGCGCACAGCATGTATGCCCTTTGGCAGGCGTGCCGCTGCGCAATTCACCGATGATCCAGCGGTGCACGATGCGTCCAAAAGCAATATACCTGGCTCCGCCGAAGCTCCTGGCACCAGCGCAGGTGGCGGAGCGGCGCATCATGGAGGACTGCATCGTGGCTGCGTGGAAAGTAACAACGAGTGCTTTGGCCCAGGCAAACAGTCCCAAGGCCCACACTCCAAGAACTGAACTTCTGTCCTCCACTGGCCAATTGTGCTGTGTGTTGCAAAGCGGGACGCCAGCTTGCCTGCCGAAGAATCCTTGGCGCTGACGCGTCACGCAGTGCAGCCATGGCGGAACAAGCGCTGCTCATCATCGATATGCAGGTGGACAGTGGGCAGGGTGCCAGCTGCTCACAGCCTTGCTTCCCAGTGCACCATTTCAGTCCACGCCAGCTGATGCATCTATAAGCTTGCACAAGTGAGACGATTCACCTTGTACTTGGTGCTGCAAAACGTTGCAGAATGACTTCTTGGTGCCCGAGTCCCCGCTCTGCGTCAAGGGCGGCCTGGCCTGCCTGCCACATGTCGTGTCAGCGGTAGAGGGAGCACGTGCCAAGGGCCTCCCCATATTTTGGATCATCCGAGAGCACGACCCCTCAGGTGCGTCCACCTTCTGCTGGGCTGGTCGTGGCTAAATTGCAGCGAGAAAGGGCAGCGCAGCGGCAGCAGATTGCAGGTGGTAGCATCTAGCCAAGCTGGAGTAGCTAGTGCAGCCGGTGCAGTGCATTTAGGGGAGCTAAAGCAGCCAGTGCAGCTGGTGCAGCTAGCGGCAGCTGTAGCCAGGTGCTACACTTATGCTGTGGATTCGCTTATTGTTGGCAGCCGCAACTTTGAAGGATGTGAAGAGAGGCGCCCCAACTTCTAAAACCAACACCGTAGCCACTCGGCAGAAAGCTGGTTGAGATGCTTAGTGGCAAGAGGCTCAGTTGACGTCGTTCATGCGTATCCATGCAGTGCAACACGCGTTACATCACTGATTCACAGAGTTCGACCATTGATGGCCACAGTGCCACCAGTGCAGGCAGTTGCACGCGCATTGCTGGCAACAGTGCTATTGGTGCAGGGAAGCTGCATGCTGTTGCAGCCACAGCAACTGGACGCTGTGCTCATTGGCCCGCAGGCATTGACATCGAGTGGACGCGCAAGCACCTGGTGGAGGGTGGGGGCAAGGGCGCAACGCTGCCAGGCACCGAAGGTGGGTAGCCGTGGCTTTGATGGTCCGCAAAGCACTTGTGGCTGTCTCCCAGTCTGTGGGGCGCAGATTCAGATGCTTCAGGGTGAGTGTAGGCTTGCATGCTGCTCTGCCGCACGTGTCGACTTGATGCCCTCCCGCCTGCCGCACGTGTCGACTTGATGCCCTGGTGGCTGCCTTAGGACTGTTGTATGCCCCGCCCGCCTGCCTACCCGCCTGCCTACCCGCCTGCCTACCCGCCTGCAAAGCTTGCGCAGGTGTTGTCGGGCAAGCATTGTGACACGCCCTGCCCACCAGAGTGCCGACCTAACCGTCTGCCCACCTCCCTGCCTAACCCCCTACCTGCCTCCTCACCTACCCCCACCGACTTACCCACCCGCCTACGTGCCTGCCTGCCCTGCAGGTGCAAAGCTGGCACAGGGGCTAGAGGTGCGGTCGGGCGAGCACGTGGTGATCAAGAAGCGCTTCAGCGGTTTCTTGGCAACACACCTGGACCTGATGCTCAGGTTGGTAATATCGTGTTAGGAAAAATGTGAGAAAGGCATTTCCGAGGTCAATTCGCGAATTGGCACATTGGTTTGGCAGAAGTCGAGATGGACCTCGATCAAGAAATCGACGATTCTCGACCTCCTGCAACCTATCTCGATCGATTCTGGTAACCATGGTAATATGCTGGTGGTGGTTTTTGCGGTAATGTGAGGAGTATCCTTGCTCCCTTTCGCGTTGAAGCCCGCCCTGCCCTTCTGCCCCGCAGGCGCATCGGCGTCAAGACCGTCGTGCTCTGCGGCGTGCAGACGCCCAACTGCATCCGCGGCACGGCCGTTGACGCCCTTGGCCTGGACTACAGGGTGGTGGTGCTCTCCGACGCCACCGCCTCCAAGTCAGACCTGGTGCAGGAGAACAACCTGGAAGGTGGGTGGTGCTGTCGGCAGCAGTGGGTGTACATTTATGCACCGGTCAACCTGGAAGCTGGGTTACGCTGCTAGCAGCGGCAGTTCTTGCGTGGTGCAGCAAAACAACCTGCAAGGTGTGCACTTGAGAGGGGCTGCTACAATCATGCTACCTCCAGGGGCAGAACTCTTTGTCTCCTTTGACCCTGCTTTCTTCTGCGCTGAGCTAAACCAAGCCCCTTGTTTTGCTGTTGGTTGTGCGCAGACATGCGCTGCATGGGCATCAAGACGACAACAACAGCAGAGTGGCTGGCATGACCATCATTAGTGATCACTCATGACCTGACTTTGTAGCTATACTGTGTGTGCAGCTGTGCGAAAGGGAGAGAGCATCAAGGACTTGTTTGTAAAATGGCCCATACTCTAGCTTTTCCTGCACCGCTGCGCACCGGGGGCGCATTCCTCGCGCCTGGCCCGGCAACGATTGCGCGCCGCAACGATGCACCCCGCCGGTGTTCCCCTCAGCGTCCTCGTCTCCGCGCCGGTGGCAGCGCATGCTGTCCTGGACCCGGGTCGGCACCACCACGGCCCCACTTCCCCGCGAGGAGCAGCTGTGGAGGAGGAGAGGCACCTGCCGGCCCTGCACCCGCCCGCTGAGCTGCGGCCGGGCGCGCAGCACCTGGTGCATGCAGAGCGAGAGGCAGGGCCATCCAGCCCACGTCCCGTCATGGCTCAGGTGGGCATTGGGGCCTGGTGCATTGCGCTTGCATGAGCCGGTACATGCTGAGGAAGAGGCAGGGCCGTCCAGCCCACGTCTTGTCTCGGCTCAGGTGGGCACTGCATGAGCTGGTGCATGCTGAGGAAGAGGCAGGGCCGTCCAGCTTACGTCTTGTCTCGGCTCAGGTGGGCACTGCATGAGCTGGTGCATGCTGGGAGAGAGGCAGGGCCGTCCAGCCCACGTCCCTCATGGCTCAGGTGGGCAGAGGGGCCTAGTGCACTGGGCTTGCATGAGCCGGTGGGTGCTGGGAGAGAGGCAGGGCCGTTCAGCCCACGTTTTGCCATGGCTCAGGTGGGCGCTGGGGCCTAGTGCATTGCGCTTGCATGAGCTGGTGCATGCTGAGTATGCTGAGAGAGAGGCTGGGCTTTACAGCCCACAAACTGTCACGGCTCAGGTAGGTACTGGGCTGGCATGAGCTTATGGCCTGTCGCTGGGGCATCCTGTCCCCGCTCGAATTACCGCCCTTCGGGGTTCAGGGTGTCCCTAGCAGGAAATGCGGCAATAGCCGCTGCGCCGTGGCATGCCTGAGCCGTGTCACCCGCCAGCAGAGTGTATGCAAGGTGTAATATTTACCTGGAGCGGTCCTCTACGCTAGCGTGAGACAGCGTCATGCCTGCCCTGACCAGTGGCGCCTGCTCCCTGCTGTACCTGTTTCCCAGCCTCGCCCCCAGGCTGAAGAAGGCGCAGCTTTTGTTTTGTTCTCTCCCTCCCAACCACTGGACCCTGATGCGCATGCTGCTGCTGCTGCTCCTGCTCCTGTGGCCTCTTTTGTGTGCAGCCGCCAGTCGTGCCGCCGCTGCCGTCTGAGGAGGGTGCCTGGAACACAATGCCCGCGCAGCTGTCCAGCCATGCCCTGGCTGATGTGCTGGAGAACGAAGAGGAAGACGACCACAAGCACTTGAAGCTGCCAGGGCACTGCAGGAAGGGCCAGGTGGCGTGAGCTGGCCCTTGTTGGGCCAATTAGGAGTTGTTCCTGCCAGGCACCTGCGTTCGGGATTGGATAGAAGCGTTGGTCTGTTGCGAGTTCATCGTGTTGTGTTGAACGAGCACAGGGGAGTGCACGGGAGTGTGTTGCTGCCGGTAGTCTAAGCGTTGCAACACCTCCGTGGTTTCCATCCCTTTGCTCGAGCACAGTCATACGCCGCACGCCACTGCAGCGCGAAGCGCAGCAGCATTCAGCACTTGGCATAGCGCCTATCCGCGGCCTGCAGCGCAGCACACATGCCGCCCAAGCCTAAGGGCAAGGACGACAAGAAGAAGGGCGAGGAGCAGGCGGTAGACGATGGCGCCGAGCGGGAGCTGGTCGAGAAGGAGCTTGTCATCAGCTACCTCAAGTCCAGGCTCGGCAGGCACGTCGCAGAAGTTCGCGTGTGGCTCATGCAGCAGCCAGCAGCAGTCAGAGGGCGAGCAGCAGTAGCAGGATTGCACGGCGGTGCAGACGGGCTTCAAGCACAAGAGTCGACACACATGCACAGCGTGCAACACCCGCGCTGCCTCGCTTGCATGCGCGCAGGTATCAGGAATTCGGTGACAGACTGCAGGTGGACAATATCAAGCTGAATGAGGAGCTGGAGACGCAAAAGCTGAACCTGCGTGACATCAATGAGTTCCTCACCAATGAGCTCAAGGCCCGCTCCCTCACCACCAGCGCGCTTGAGGCCAAGGTGTTTGAGCTCAACCACCTCATGGATGAGCTGCGCAAGAGCCACGAGGTGAGCAAGCAGCGTGGGCATGGGCATGGCCCATGGGTCATTGGAGGGGGTTAGGCACGGGG
>JAWZTI010000915.1:0-11721 GCA_039880955.1 Chlamydomonas urium
ATCCCACAGCGAATCCAGATTGATCAGCAAAGCAATAATGGCGGCAAGACCACCGGATGCGGTGATGGACCACGCAGGGACACTGCGACTGCTCATGCGGGCCTGCATGTGGTAGGTAGGTAGGTAGGTAGGTAGGTAGATAGGTGGGTGACGAACAGACAGGGAGGACGAGAGGAGGGGGCACTTGTGGACAGGGGCCATGCGGGGAGTGCAGCTGACGCTGCCACGTAGGGACACCGCGACCGCTCATGCCGGCCTGCATGTGCACACGGACGGGCAAGGGGAAGGTGCGTGGGCTTGCCCACAGGCACTATGGGAGGAGAATGTAGCTGCACCTGCTGACCTTGCCTTAGGGTTATGCCCCACGTTCATGTATCATACAAGTATATGAGTCATGTTTACCGCTCACCAGCGCCTTGGGCAGCAGGCCAGCACGCCCCATGGTCACGAAAATGCGCGACTGGCCGAGGATGCCGCCATAGTTGGAGTTGGTGCAGCCTGGCAAGACACAGAGCAGGGGGGTAGAGCAAGCAGGGCACGGAGGGCAGGCATGTTATTATCAGTGAAGCGAGGAGCAGGGCAGCATGGATCGCGGTCAATTCCTGATCTGCTTACCTCCTACACCTGCAAAATGTTGCACCTGCTCACATTCACCTTCCCACCCACCCCTGGCCCGCATCGCACCCACCAAGCAGGGCCCCAAACGCCACCAGCTTTGCAGGACAGCTTCCACACCTGCCACACCGCTCACATACGCCTGCCTGCTCACGCCTGCTTACACCCCCATGCACCCCATCACACCCACCAAACAGGGCCCCAACCGCCACCAGCTTCGCAGCCCAGTCCATGCCCCTGGAGCTGAAGACCACGGCAAAGGGTGCATCGGGGTCCAGGTCAGCATAGCTGACCATGCCTGCAGGGCAGCACACGGCGATTCAGGTCAGGTCCGGTTAGGCCAGGGCAGAGGCCAGTGGACGCAGCAAAGCACTGCAGGGCAGGGCAGGGCAGGGCAGGGCAGAGCAGGGCAGAGCAGGGCAGGGCAGCTGCTGTGTCAGCCTCACAGTGCGACATGCTGGTGCGCAACATATGAAATGTTGCGTAACAGGACGCATCAAACCGTTTGTGAATGGACTTGAAACGTTACATAAGTCTGAAGATCTGTGCCCACCAAATGCACGTGCACTGCGGCAGTGGATGCCACTTGGGGCAACAGACAGGGACAGGGAGAGTATGCACATCCAAAGGCAAAAGAAGTTGGAAGCTGGCTGCGTTTAAGATAATTACCTGTGAGAACGGTTGACATGGCGATGTAGATGGCGGTTGCAGCGGCAATGGAGCCGAGAATGCCAACCGGCAGATCCACGGAGGGGTTGACCGCCTCCTCGGCCATTGACGCGACCATGTCGAAGCCGACGTAGGAGAAGAAGATGGAGGTCACGCCCTTGAACACGCCCTGCATTGCCCAGACATGGGGAGGGGCAAGGAGGTAAGGAGACATTCCATTGCAACTTCCTCAAAAGAAGAAGTGGTACATTTGTACTCCTACAGGCAACGGAGGAAGTGCAGCAGAGGCGAGAGCTCCGCACGTGGTTGGGCGCAAATATGCCCTGAACAGCCCAAAGGCACAATGTTGAATAAGTGCTGAAAATTACCAAGTCCCCTTGCCGCCGCAGCACAGCCACCCAGCCCATGGATACTATCTACTCCTTCCTCCCTCCCAACCAAACCAGAACCATCGCCCCAAAGGAAAACGTCGCCATTTCCCTTTCCTAATCGACCCGTTCCCGCCCAAGCGCTCACGTCAGCCCCGAAAGGTGCGTAGGGGATGTAGTTGGACGTGTCAACCTGGGACGCCCCCGTGAAGATGATGAAGCAGATGATGAGCAGGTACACAAGCACGCTGATGTTCTGAACCAGGGCGCTCTGTAGGGTTGAAGAGTGGGTGGACAGGAAAGGCAGGTGGCCAGTGCCAAAGTCATAACAGTGCAGGACCAGGTGCACAAGGATGCTGATGTTCTGAACCAGGGCGCTCTGTAGGGTCAAGAGTGGGTGGACAGGAAAGGCAGGTGGCTAGTGCCAAAGTCATAACAGTGCAGGACCAGGTGCACAAGGATGCTGATGCTCTGGACNCTGATGTTCTGAACCAGGGCGCTCTGTAGGGTTGAAGAGTGGGTGGACAGGAAAGGCAGGTGGCCAGTGCCAAAGTCATAACAGTGCAGGACCAGGTGCACAAGGATGCTGATGTTCTGGACTAAAGCGCTCTGTAGGGTCAAGAGTGGGTGGTCAGGGCGGGTCAGTGTGAAGCGGCATATTTATGTTGACCAGTGTGTCAACAAAGGCATTAGGATCAGGTACAAAAGCACGCTGGCATTCTGAACAGGGCGCTCTGTAGGTCAAGAGCGGGTCGTAAGTGCGGGCCAGTGTGAAGCGGCAGATTGATGTTGATAAGTGGATCAGCAAAGGCATTAGGATCAGGTACACAAGCACGCTGATGTTCTCAATCGGGACGCTCTGTTAGGTTGCGGAGTGCGGGTAGGTGTGAAGCGGTCAAAGTCACACGGCAACAGTGCATGATCAAGTGAACGGAAACGCTGCTGGTGTCAACCAGGGTGCTTTGTGGGTTTGAGTGTCAAGTGTCGGCATCAACGCTGCTCTCTTGAACCTAGCAACCATATCAGCATCATCACGCTCGTTTTAGCCCAGCAGCATGATCAGCATCAGCGCACCTCTCTTGAGCCCAGCAGCATGATCAGCATCAGCGCACCTCTCTTGAGCCCAGCAGCATGATCAGCATCAGCGCACCTCTCTTGAGCCTAGCAGCATGATGATCGTCAACGCCGCGATGAACACCACGCTCAGCCAGTTTATCTGTGTCACGGTATGCGTGCACAAAAGAGGGGCGAGAGGTGACGCGGGGGAGACTCACACGGGATAGGCAACATGCTGCTCAGCACATGTAGGCTGCAAGCTACAAACACAAGTTGACCTGTGTTGCTGTACAGCAAGGCAGAGTTCAACAAACCCGCGGCAGCAATGCATCTCCCATGGTGGGTTGCGACTCTGTCCGCATCCCACCTCGATGGCAAAACCGGCCTGCTCCTCGTCAGGAGCCACCAGCTGGTACCTGCGCATGTGGTGGGACAGCAAGGAAGCAGGTAGGTAACCTGCGCATGTAGTGGGACAGCAAGGAAGCAGGTAGGTAACCTGCGCATGTGGTGGGACAGCAAGGAAGCAGGTAGGTAACCTGCGCATGTGGTGGGACAGCAAGGAAGCAGGTAGGTAAGAAAGAAAGCAAGCAAGTGAGTAAGTGAGACACGAGGGCAGCGAGGGCAGTATGAAGAGTACATGTCCACTGTCAGAAAAGTAAGCGGCAGCAGAGCAAGAAAGAACACATAAAGACTCAGCCTAGGACTCAGACCAGAGTCATGAGGCTGTGCTCACGGCACCCAAAGTCGACATGCTTTGTGTGGCTTGCATGCGTTCAGGGAGTAGGTGCTCGTGAATTCGAGTAATAGCCCCTGCAATGATAATTGTGGCAATAGTGTCATGGCAAAAACATCCCACCGCCCCTCCCAGACTCACGTGTAGGGAGTGAAGATGGTGGGGTTAATGTTTGTCAGTGCGCAGAAGTAGCCACTGAAGCCCTTGGCCACCGCCGCATTGGCCACCGTCCACTCAATGAACAGATTGGCGGCGGTGAGCCTGCATGGTGGATGAAAGTTTGCGGGGGATGAAAGACATGGTGAGTTCCTGACGCTCAGGGGAGCAGGGAGGAATCGGAATGAACAAGCTGAACAGACTGACCGCGTGGTCAGCCTGCATGCGGCAGCCCCGAGTGGCGGCATCCAGCTCACCACCCAGCGAAATCCATTCGTCATGCGGAGTGCCAAACCGGCTGTAGAGCTCTCTTGAACATGTGCCTGGCAAAACAGCTCACCAGCCTGCAAACTCGCCAAACGTGACGGTCACGAAGTTGAACGCGCCGCCAGCCATGGGGAACTCGCAGGCGTACTCTGCGTAGCACAGTGCGCTGAGGATGCAGGCGCAGCCCGCGCACAGGTAGCTCATGGCAATGGCAGGCCTGCACAGACGGGGCTGGAGGCCAGCGTGAGTGGCGGGCAGGCCTGTTGCTCCACAGGTAGCTCATGAGAACGGCAGTCCTTCAGAGAAGATGTGGGGGGCAGGCAGGGCAGGCTGGTTGCAGCTGCATCGTTGCCCTGCGCAGGCAGGGCAGCTGTCACATGTCACGCAGCGTACACCATTTCCTGGTTGCCTGCAATTATCAGTGCCGCCGTCTGCAGGCTGCAGGCTGTCCAAGCTGTCACACGTGCCCCGTGACCTTACCCGGCGTTGTTTTGCGCCGCACTGCCGGTGGAGACAAACACGCCTGCGTGCGCACAGACAGGTTTGCCCTCAAGGCGCCATCCCTACGCGCTGTACCACCCAACCAGGTGGATGAGCACGTGTACGCTATGCTCTGAGGCCCACCTGCGCCGACCTGCATGGCAAGGCAGCAGCAGAAGCAATGTGGGTCATGATGACAGCACTGTGAGTCAGAACAGCCCTTGCCTGCAGCTTCCCACTGTGAGGCGTCCGCTGGCCGCCTTTGCTCACCATCGTGCCCACGCCCAGCAGCAGCAGCTGCCAGCCGCGCAGGCTGCGCTTCATGACGCCGCCTGACGAATCCATGATGGCGTCGAACGTATTCACGGCGAAGCCCTTACGAACGAACTTGCGGCCGAAGCCCACGATGCTCTCCATAGCTGCTAGTATCAAATACCGTGTATGCGTTGCTCGAGTGAGCAGCAAACTATGATAAAACAAATCACGTGGTGTGTGGAGGAACGTGATGCGTGCGTAACCTTGGCATGACTCAGGCATTCAGGGGGTCCCAGTCCATGTTCTTGGCGTCTTCCGCAAAACATGTACCTGCAGCAGCCCCTGCAGCCCTGCGTTCGCAGTGCAGATTCTGCAGCGCACATCCCAGCCATGGCCATGGCACAACCTGCTCAGCATTCACACCAATGGAGGATGGCTGATATGGCTGTTCTTGTAGCCACCAAGCTGAGCCGCAGGGCATGACGCTGTGCCACGAAGGAAAGGACCCAGGGAAGCTGAAAGCGACTCGCACATTGCTTCCCGCCCTTCTCATTGTTCCGCAACTGTAACTTGGTCTGTAAGCATCCGCCGCCGCGGATTAACTCCGCCTACTTCCAATAGCGGCAGCCCCCGGTCCGGGGGCCCCGGAGGGCAGAGGACTGAGCTGCTGTAAATGATCCCATCTGCCAGCCCTTGGAGCAACCTGGACATCTTATCCCCAGGCACACGTGCCATGGGTGCTGCCGCGCAAGGGAGCACATAAGCTGCCGACAGGTGCCCCGTTGACAGGCGAGCCAGCTGCCTCCAGCCTGTGCCAACCGACTCATTTTAACCGAGCAGGGGCCATGGTGGTGGCGCCCATCTGCCCCTCACCGTTGCCACTGCTTCCGTGCAGCCCGCAGCTGCATCGTCAGCTCTTCGCAGTGCTGACAAACAACTTCTCTTGATGATGAATTGGCTGCTACCAGTGGCTCTAGACTGCATTGTAGCTGCCGAGGGTCTCGAATTGTTGATACCACTGGGGTCCTCCTGCTGCTGTACACCAGCATGGGGCCCTGCATGTTGTGCCTGTGACGGGGCGCCACCTCACTGCCCTCCCCCCGAAGCCAGGGCGCCAATGGGCTAGCGAGATCCCTCAGCCCAGCGCCTCACGGGGACGCCCCTCACCTGCGCTTCCGAAATATCAACCCCTCGAGTCCCACACCAACTCATACAAACAGGACCACTAGGGGCCACAGCCCGCCCAGGAACCCCACTTTGCCTCGCCTGCACCCAACGCAGTCGACCCACTTGGTCGGCAGAGGCCTTTCAGCCGCGGCACCGCCCGCGCGCTTCCAGTCCTCCCCGCAGCACACCCCTAGCTTGCCCACCACCTGCCAGCCCAACATGGCGACGGCGATGCGCAAGATGGGTGGCCTCAAGGTGATTGTGGTGCCCGTCGGATTGGGCTGTGCGACGGCTGGCTCTGTGCAGAGGGTGCATGCTCACCGTCGCCCTGTGGACCTGCACCCCACACCTGCAGGTGCAGCAGCGCAGCCCCTGCGCCAGGCCCGCGTTTGCAGGTGGGCACCCACGCGTTGCGACCAGGGCGTCTGGGGCCACTGCAGCTGCTGCCGAGGGGATCTGCCTTTTCCTTCCTGGCCACTAGACTGACGCACCTCGCCATCCATGCATATTGCCTGCCTGTCGTCGCAGGCGCCGCTCGCCCGCAGCGCGCAGCCGTGCAGGTGCGCCCTGGCGCAGGCACGCGCAGCAGTAGCAGGCAGTCGCATGCAGAGTCCCGGCACATAACTGCGCGCAGGAAAACTCTGAACTTGCAACTTGACCGCCCTTCTCCAATCCACTTTTGCAGGTCCGCGCGGCGGCAGCCACCATCGAAATCCCCACCTCCATCAACTCGCTGACCGACGAGCAGCGCACCAAGCTGGCCAACGAGCTGGGCTACCAGAAGATTGGCAAGGAGCTGCCAGACAGCGTGACCCTGAACGACATTGTCCGCACCCTGCCCAAGGAGGTGAGAAGTCTATGCCAGAGGCAGGCAAGCGCATGCAGGGAGGGAGGGGAGCGTTGCCATCATGAGCGACATGGGCTGTTGACATCAGGCAATGCATTGCACGCGCCTCCCAGTGCTGATGCACACCTGGCGTGCCAGCTTGACCACTCTTGCCCACCTTGTCTGGCTGCAGGTGTTTGAGCTGGATCACGGCAAGGCATGGCGCGCGGTTCTGACCAGCATCGTGTCCATGGCGGTGTGCGAGTACCTCATCTCCATCGCCCCCTGGTACCTGCTGCCCTTTGCGTGGGCACTGGCAGGCACCGCGTTCACCGGGGTGAGTCTCATCGGTGACAGGGGCCTGCGGCAAAGTGGCTACTTGCTGGGTTGGCAGTCAGATGGTATGTCGTGAGCGATGGGCCGCCATGCGCTTGCTGCTCTTTGCATGGGTGCTGATGGGCACTTCTAAAGTTGCGTGTCATGACAGGCGCACTCGTCTGCACTGTGGCCTGGGTACCAAGCTTGGGCATCTCGCCCTCAGCCCCCTCACCCTTTTCTTGGCCTTTTCCGTCCCCACCCATTTCATTTGCAGTGGTTCGTGGTTGGCCACGACGCTGGCCACCGTTCTTTCCACAAGAACAACCTGATTGAGGACATCGTGGGCACCTTAATGTTCGCGCCCCTCATCTACCCTTTTGAGCCCTGGCGCATCAAGCACAACCACCACCACGCGCACACCAACAAGTGAGTTGCTGCCTGTGGAGGAGGTGGTGGGGTGGGTGCCTGAGTCACCGGCCTGACGAACTGCGCACACCACTGGGCAAGATGTTCTGTAGGCTGAAAGTGACATGGGATGGGGTTGGATTGAGAGGCCTGGACAAGTCAGGTGGAGGCGCTGGCCCAGCACCCACATGCACAGGCGCAGCATGGCTGCCACTTCGATGCAGACCATGGCTTCATGCTGGGTTGCCTGCGCTTTCACAGCTGAAGTTGTGTGGCAGTGACCAGACAGGGACGGTATCAGCGCAGCAACACTGCAGCTGCAGCGCACCTCCTGCACATGTGCAGCGGCAACGATAGCAACAAGCGGCAGCGCAGCAGGAGTGGCAGAGTGCTCCTGCGTTGCTGGTGTGCAATCAGCGGCTGCCTCAGCCAGCTGAGAGGTTGAAACAGTTTAGTGAGCAGCTGCAGCAGCATCTGCAAATTGTTTGGACCAGCAGTTTCTGCAAAGGGCCTGGGACCATGCACCATGAGGACGCAGAAGCACTGAAACAGCAGCTGATTCAGGGCCAGAGCATGCTGACTCGGCGCTCAGTTTGTTGCAGTTGAGCCGCAGCTTGAACAGGGGAGGGCGGAGCATGAGGACCGCTGACTGTAAAGTGCAGCAGACGTATGTTGTTGTCTGCAGCCGTGTGTGCCTTGGTTTCCATTAGTGTTTCAAGGCGGCGCGCCGCTGGGGTGCTGATAGTTGGGCATACATAGCTGTTGTATTGTTTCACACATGCATGGGCCTCGGCGCCACCATGCCCTCCTCTCCTCCCCCTCTGACTGTGGAGGAGGGCACTTCACCAAAAGCCTGGGACCCTTTCAAAGTTGCATGCATCTCTGCATCACCTGTTTGCTGACCTGCATATCACCCGTCCTGCCTTACCTAGGCTGGAGGAGGACACCGCTTGGGTGCCCATCGAGGAGGAGAAGATGAAGTCGTGGGGCCCCGTCGCCTCCTTCCTGTTCAAGTTCTTCCTGGGCACACCCCTCAAGCTGTGGGCCTCCGTCGGCCACTGGGCCATCTGGCACTTTGACCTGTCCAAGTACACCGAGAAGCAGCGCCCCAGGGTGAGGCTTGCAATGGGGAGGACATGCCGATTGCAAGGCTTGGCGGGCTGGTTATTGGAGCGGTGACTGCTGCCCTTAAAAACAGCAGCTGATATTGCGGGGTGCGCAGGGGTGGGCAGCAGCCGGGGAGGCCGTGAGCAGCACAATTCATGGGCTCAATCCTTGAGTGCTTGGTAGGCATGAGGGATGGGCAGATGCCCTCCTGTTTGCCACCCAAGCTCACCTCGTTGCGCCTGCCCCCATGTCCCAGGTGCTGGTGTCGTGGATGGCTTGCGCCGCCTTTGCCTTCGTTGCCCTGCCCGTCCTGACCTACTTCACCGGGTTTGAGGGTCTGATCAAGTACTGGCTCATGCCCTGGCTGGGCTACCACTTCTGGATGTCCACCTTCACCGTCATCCACCACACCGCACCACACATCCCCTTCAAGAAGGCTGCCGAGTGGAACGCTGCCAAGGTGTGTTGGCAGGGGATGGGCAGGGGGTGCATGGGTCAAAATCGCAGGTGTGCTAGGGTCTTGCAGACCAGCTGTGGCGTACAAGGGATTGGCAGAAGAGTGCACCATGGCAGCAGGGAGTACTCTCTATTGCCCTTGTGCCCAGCTGTCTAACCATGCCAGCTGTGGCTGTGTCATGCAGGTGTAAAGTGCATGTTTCAAGCACTGAGCCGTTTTCTCTCCCTGTCCCACCCCTCAGGCCCAGCTGTCCGGTACCGTTCACTGCGACTTCCCCTCGTGGGTTGAGTTCCTGACGCACGACATCAGTGTGCACGTGCCCCACCACGTGAGCAGCAAGATCCCCTGGTACAACCTGCGCAAGGCACACGCCAGCCTCAAGGAGAACTGGGGCGAGTACATGTGAGTGCAAGGGGCCAGGGGGCCAGGGAAGGCTAGGAGGGGTGGGGCCTTGCTCAATCAGCGCATGCCAGCCTCAAGGAGTAAGGCGAAAACATGAACTTCAGGGGGCGCGAGGGCTGTTTGACGGGCAGGATGGGTTGTGGGCATGCGCATGACCCGTGCCTGCCATCAAGGAGCCAGATGTGGTGGCTGGCATGTACGAAAATTTAGCATGTGCTGTGTTGCACCCAAGCTGAAGTCACCTTACCCACCTCCGTCTGTCTTGTCGCAGGTGCGAGTGCACGTTCAACTGGCGCATGCTGCGCAACATCTTCACCGAGCTGCACGTGTACAACGAGCAGACAGCAGGCTACAAGCCCTTTGACTGGAAGAAGGAGGAGCCGCTGTTCGCGGTGCAGAGGACCGTCCTGCCCAACTCCATGTAGAGGGGCCAGGCAGGCAACAGCTGCGCGACCGCGCTCGATGCGGCTGTCTTGCAGCTAGCGCGGTGGGGAGAGCGGACGCCGCTTTTGGCCGGCCTGTGCACTCCTGCTCCTTGCCCTGCATGTGCACAGGGAAGGTAGGGGCGAGGTGACCCCTGCCTCCCTGTGCTGCAGCCTGGTAGTTGATACACAAGCAGCGCAGAGAGCGTGATCCCTCACGCGGTCACCAGAACCCTGTCGCAAAGCAGCAGCGATGCTGCATTGGTGAGTGGCCGCAAGTGATGGTAGCGATTGTTTCAACAGGAGCAAAGTGAGCTGCTTGCTGCAGTTGACCTGCAGCTGAGTGTTCCAGCATGCGCAGAGTACTCGTGCCCTCGGTGCTCGTGTCCAGTGTGTAGGAGGTAGGTCTTGTAGTGCGCCATCGGCTCCACCCTCGTGTGGACGGCCACACTTGCGTGGGCCGCAGGCAGGCACGCAGGTGTGTGTGGCTCAGTTGGTAGCCGATGTGCTTGGGTGAGGGGTGTTTGCGGATGAACAGATTCAGTTACGACAATGGACTTGGCAGTGTGCCACACTTGGCACTGTGACTTCCCACGCCCCTCAAAATCCCGTTTTGTCCATTCTATGCGCGTATTTCCATGGTGGTGTTGGTGCCCTTGGGCGGCGGACCGCAACTTATACCGATTTTCTCTTGCCTTTGCGTTTGGTGTTGCTGGTGCTCGTCTTGCTTATGCTGCGTCCCACAAAACAACCATTTGAAAATTTGTTTCCAAGCAGGCAGAGTGTGCACGCAGACTGTCCAGAGGATGGCAGCAAGCTCCGCCTGTTTGCTTGCAGCACGCTGTTCGTCTCGCGCCTGGCTCTCAGCAGCCCGCAGCACCAAGGGTACGTTGCAAACGTCCTGCATCGGTCGCAACGTTGGCAGCGTCGTGGCATCGACCAACATGCATCCTCGCGCGGCAGCCATCCTAAGCTTCTGGTGCGTACGTGCGAATATTCTCGTGCCTGCATAGCCGTAGCGTTGCCATGCATGGTGTTGCATCAGCGTGCAACAATGACACAACCTGCTCCTGCCAAACTGGGCAGGTTTGGTGAGGGCTTCTCCACAGCGCCGCCCACGTGGTTCCCAGCTGCGCAAACAAAGCAGTGGTTTGGCTCCCACGTGGACCAGGTGCGCCATGGCATGCTAACGGTGCTTTGCCCATGCCTCATGTCAAACGAGGCATGTCACGAGCAGCAATATGCCAGGTGTTTGCATGCAGTTGCGCCATTGATATGGGGGCTAAACATGGTGGAATGTGCATTGGTGTTGATAGCCACGCTGCCATCACGGTAATTAGGCGCTGAGCCATGTCTTGGCTTTCCAATGCATGCCTGAACTGACGACGCTCCTCTGGTGACAATGCCCACAGCTTATTGCGGAAAACTTCAAGGCAGATCAGGAGGCGGTGGCAGCAGGGCTGCACAACGATTGGCAAGACGACCCTTGGAACGCACTTGCTGGAGTGGTTGCTTTGGACCAGTTCAGCCGCAACCTGCACCGAAACAGCCCGCGTGCTTGGGAGAATGATCCCCAAGCGCTGGCCTGGGCGAGACACATGCTGGTGTGCACCTGGGGGGTCAGCGCCGCAGCAGCGATTGAGATGCCGAATGCAGCAGATGCTCACTGGAAATGTCAGCTTGTCTTCATCTTGGTGTCTGCAAGCAAGCCTGCAAGGCAACTGAAATTTGTATCCACACGCCTTGCAAAACCTCAGGAGCACAAGATGGAGGAGCGGCTGCCGCTGGCGGTGCGGGTCTTCATCGCACTTCCCTTTGAGCACTCGGAAAACCTAGCAGACCAGGAGGTGAGGCGGGATGCAGGGCAGTCTGTGGGTGACGCTGGTTTGCTTGCTCTTGCTCAGAATTCTTGGGAAGGGCTGTGCGTTGAGGGTTGGAGATGGGTGGCAAGGCTGGGCCAGGGGCTGGGCTCAGGGGCTATGGGCCAGGGACTGGGCTCAGGGGCTATGGGCCAGGGG
>JAWZTI010000916.1:0-18797 GCA_039880955.1 Chlamydomonas urium
CGCCGCCCTCGACGCCGACACCTTATCCGTCCCCGACTGCTGCGCCGCCACAGCGCCGCCGACCTTCGCCTTGCCCGTGCCGCTGGCCTGCGGCTGCTCCTGCTTCACCTTGCCCGTACCGCCCACCTTGACCTTGCCCGTACCGCCAAACAGCGCCCCCAACAGACCACCCCCGCCACGAGCCTCCTCCTCCTCCTCCTCCTCCTCGTCCTGCACGGCTGCCCTGCGCCCCCCAGGGGCCCGTGCCGCAGGGGAGGGCGCCGCCTGCGCCTTCGCCGCAGCAGCCGCCTGCGCCTTCGCCTGCTCCTCCGCGCGCCGCTTCAGCGACATGGTCCCGTCCCTGGTTTCGGAGCGGGCCGCGGGGGCGAACGTGATCTGGTCCGCCTGCGCAGCGCGCGCTTGCGAGACCGCGCGCGAGACCAGGGCATCCAGGGGACCGGAACCGGAGCTGATCTCGCTGTCCGGCGCCGAAGCCAGCTCCAGGAACACGCCTCCGATTCCGGGCTGGCGCAGCAGCTCCGAAACCACTGATGCGACCTGCGATTGAATGGGTGAGTAGCAGCAGTACGCTTAATGAAGAAGAAGAGGTGCAACGGGCCCCATTCCCCCAAAGGAGCAAGGATCCACCAGCACAAAGGCCACCAGTCTTTCCCTCTGCAGGCATTCACCCCCTACCTCTCCCCCCCAGCATACTTGAAGGGCTTGTCCGGCACTCACCTGCTGCCGCGATGTGTTCAGAGGCATTGCACCCAGCCGACCACCCCAAGCATCACACATCAAGTCCTTTCCTTTGCAGTAAATCACCTCCTGCCTACCAACCCCGAGCATACTGAACAAAGCCCATCCAAAACGAATCTGCTGCCGCAACCCCGTCAGAGGCTTCACTCCAAGCTCGCCAGGGCCCGCCAGTGCCACACACCGCCCTTTCCCTATGCAAGAGATCCCCTCCTACCTCATCACCAACCCCTGTACCCCATGAACTTGTCTGCCTCGCACCTGCTGCCGGGAGGTCTTCAGACGCTTTGCGCCCAGCTCGCCAGCACCCGCCAGTACCCCTCCGCGCCCCCTCCCTCTGCAACAGATCGCCTCCTACCTCATCACAACCCCTGTCCCCAGAAACCTTATCCGCAGCGCACCTGCTGCCGCGAGGTCTTCAGAGGCTTCGCTCCAAGCTCGCCAGGACCTGCCAGCGCCACGCCCCTCGTCAGCGCCCCCAGCTCCTCCTCGGGACTGTCCACGCCAACCGCCGCCCTAACAGCAATAAACGGCAGCCCGGATTCCGCCACCCGCTGCTCCGCGGCACTGCGCTTGCCCCCTGCCGCGCTGGAGGCGGCAGCGGGCTTGGCGAAGAAGCTGAAGCCGCCAACGGCGGCGGAGGCGCTGCCGCTTGCGCCGGAGCCGGAAAGTGTGACGAGTATGAACTGGCTGGCGCCTGCTGACTCAGCGAGCTCCAGGGCAGAGGCCAGGGCGCTGGGGTCGGGCTTGCCTCCGCTCGCGTCCTGATCGCCGTCGACAAACACAAACTTGGCGCGCCTGTGGGGTGACGTGCGGAGTGTGGACAGCAGTGTGTGATCGAGAGTGTGTGAAGGAGTGATGCAGCTGAGGACCACTCACGATAACACTCACAAAGAGCAATGCCCTCTCACCATCTTGCTTGCCTACCCTCACACCCGCAGCAACCCCCTATTTGGTCCCAGGTCCCAGCATGTAACTATTACGTGCTTGGTTGAACACCTGGTGTCATCGCCCTTGCCTATCCTCTTACATCCATTCCAAACCCAAACCCCAAGCTCCTGCATCAAAGGCTGCACGCACTTGGGAATCTTGCTGACTGCCCTGTCATCGTCCTGCCCGATGATTGTCAGGTTGGCGAGGCCTGCCTTGGATACCAGCTCGTAGCGCTCCATGAAGCTGCGCGTAGCCTTGGCCTGCTGCTCATCACTCACTCCTGCACAGACGAGGAGGGGAGTGAGGGTCAGCTCAGCTTGGCTCACAAGGGACCCGAGGGCAAAAAAGAATGGTTTGCAAAGGGCTACAGCAATCCAGCAGCGGTGAACGCTGGTGGCGGGAGGGCTGGTGAGCACTGACTGACTTGGTGCTCAACGGCAGGGCAGTCAACCTCTACCCACCTGCAACAACTTTGTAGCCGGCCAGCAAGAGCTCGCGCAGCACGCGGATGCCCACAGCGCCATCCGCGCCTGCACACGATCGTTGCGCAAGAGCGGCCATGGACATGGTCAGCAAGCTTGTGCGCTGCATGGGACGCTTGAAATCGCTTATGCAAGGCCACCATCGCCGATGCGCTGCGTGCATGCTGCGGCACACTTACCCGCCAGGAAGATGGGCGAGGACGGGGCTGAGCGCTTGGTGGTGGTGGTGGACGTGCCTCCCACCTTTACCTTGCCGGTGCCTGCCTTCTCCACGGTAGTGCCATGCGCTGCAACATTCCTGCTGTTGCTGCGACCAATCTGCCCTGGGCGCGCTGCAACGCTCCTGCCTGCCGCGTGTGCATTCGCAACCAGGGTGCGGGCGCGACCCACTGTCACGCCGCGCGATTGGGTCCTTAGGCAGTGATGCATCGTGCCGAACAGAACGATAGGGATGTTGCTGGCTGCACATGGCACAAAAAAATTGCGGCCCACACTGGAAATAGTTTTTCTCTGGCCTAACAGCGAACGCCGATGGCCAAACAGCGAACGCCGATGCTGATGGCTGCATGAAGCAGCTGAGGTTGTATGATGGTGTGTCGACATGAATACATGACTATGTTACAATCGTAGAACATACAGAAAGCCTGCACACACCGCAGGAATGGACACCGGAGCAGAGACAGTAGCAGACCTGTGGCTGCATTAACCCACTCAATTCAAAATGCAAAGCCTGCGCTTGCACCTGGGATTAGGAACAATCATGCAGGGTGACTTGTACAAAAAGCACAGGGCTGCGGCTCTCAAAAGCAGGGTATCTCAGTTGCACATGGGCTGTGTGACATAGCGCAATGCAACTGAAGCAATGCAACTGAAGCACGCAAAGCACGTGGACTGCGGGGAAAACGTGATGCTTGCTAGCAGGCATACAGCATAGCGAGGCGCGCGTGCACGCTACTGAAACAGCAGGCCACTTGCTTGAAGTGCAGGTACAGATCAAGAGCATCCCTAGCACGGAAAGCACGTGTCGCCGCGCGTACAATGTCATTGCATGGCGGATGCCGCTGGTCGCTGCAGGGCACTGGACACATGCACTCTTCAGAAATGCTGGCTGGCAAGCTGCAGATAATCAGCCGCGCCAAACCTGAACAGCCTGGTACCAAGGGCAGAGAAGACTGTTGTCCCGCTGCGACGATGACTTGCTCAGTGCCCAGCTCTGCAGCCTGTCAACCCCCTCCTCTTAGCGGTGCAAGAGCTGTCAGGCAGAGGCGCTGGCTGTTACCTGGCGCGTAGATATCCCACGCTTAGGCGAGCAGGGGCTTGGTCATGCTGTGCTCCTCACGTTCGGCGGCGGAGGCGGCGGAGGCGGCGGCACGGCAGCGGCGAATCACCGCCACCACCGCAGCAGCCAGCAGTAGCATGCTGCCCAGCACCGCTGCAGAAGCCAGCATGGGGTGGGCTGCCACAGCACGGGCAACCTTGCCGCTTCGATGCCGGTCCCTGGAGTGGGGCGCTTTGTCAGCGTGGCGGGAAGTGTGGCCATGGCCGCGGGAGTGCCCCTTGGCGCTGTGCTTGGGGCAGGGACCACCGTGACGGCCCATGCGCCACCACTGGCCGCGCTCCTCCTGCCAGTCCTCCTCCTCGTCCCAGATCCTCTCATCATCCTCATCATCCTTGATCTGCTCCCTCTCCTCATCCTCCTCCTCCTGCTCCCTCTCCTCATCCTCCTCCNCTGCGCGTCCTCCTCCTCACGCTCCCTCTCCTCATCCTCATCCTCCTGCTCCCTCTGCTCGTCCTCCTCCTCACGCTCCCTCTCCCTCTCCTCCTCGCGCTCCCTGCTGTCATGGTCATGGTCATGATCATGGTCATGGTCACGGTCGTGGTGCTCATCCCTGTCCTCCTCCTTGTCATCATCGTCTTCGTCCTCATCATCATCATCCCCCTGGTCCTTATCATCGTCGTCATCCTCGTCATCCTCCTCGTCATCATCTTCATCATCGTCCTCGTCATCATCCTCATCCTCATCATCGTCTCTCTGAGTTGCGCCAACAGCTGCCTCGCTCAGCAGCTCATGAGGGGCCGCCTTCTGCGCAGGGCAATGCGGCAACAACAAGCAAGTCAAATTCCCTGCTCACAGAGTGTAAAGCAAATGGGATTGACCAGCGTCAATGAGACAACCCATGCACAGCGTGCAGTAGCTCTGACGTGGTGGCACCCTTTGCTGCCCTCCGCCCCTGTACCGCTCATGGGCCAAGTCCAAACGCTGCATCCCATACAGTCAGCACGGCACGCCCTCCCACCTTGTCAGCGTGCAGCAGCTGTGCCACGGTGGTAGCCTCTGGCACCTGGACCGTGAGAGCTGCAGAGTTGGTGCTGCCAGACTCGTGGGTGCCAGCATGGTGAAAGGGAAGCGTCGGGATGGTCAGCTCGCTGCAGTCGTAGTTGCTTGATGAGGAACTAGGGGGGCACTCGATGGGGTTCAGATCGCGGTCGATGCACATCCACACCTGCAGCAAGTGTGGAGCAAGGGCGATGCAAGGGTTCAGGTGTGAAACAGGGAGGGGGGAGGTTGAAGGGAACAGTTCCCCTTGACCCACTGCAGATTCAACTCACACCACAAACCGTCCTTGAATGGTTGACTGCTGTCCATTCTCGCTGTCTCTTCACACTCAACACAATATTGAGTCAGCTCTGCCGTGGCACAGCAGTGCATATCAGGACACCTGCACCCAGGCACTGCCACTGCAGCGCACCTAAACCCTGAACCACAGCAACCAAACCTCCTCTCAATAGCCAGTATATTACGAATCCCCCTCACCGACCCCTTCAACACCCGCCTCGGTCAACTCAGCCTTGGCGTTGTAATGCGCCCAAACCCAACAACACAGCAACCCAACCCAGCAACACAACCCTCTTTCAATACCCACTGTTTCGTCCCCGCATCAACCCCTTCGACACCCACCTCAGTCAGCTCGGCCTTGGCGTTGCAATGCACCTGCACGTCCACACCGAAGCTGGCAACAATGGCGCTCTTCACGTCCTTCAGGTCGTACTGCGTGTCGTCTGACGGTACGATGCCCTGAGGCTGCAGTACGGCCTGTTTGACACCAAGGCAGGTGGCAGGTGAGCAGGTGGTCAGTTGCCAGGGTCAGGGTTGAAGTTCTGGACGTTTGTGACTGGCCCTCCTAGAAGCATCAGCAATACCATGCCGTGCACTTGCATGGCGGCCTGTCAGGCAATACAGCATGTGTACCGCAGCTGCTTTGTCCCAGGGGAATGCCACCCACAAACACACATTTTCCAGACACAATGGGTTGAGTTCCACTCCTACAACTATCCATATGCCCAGAGCGTGACGAGACTAGTGCCTGACTGTACAGGACAAGCTTGTTCGTCCGCCCTAGGCAGCCAAGGCACAGCGGACAGCGGACGCACCAAGAACGCAAAATATTCTACTTCAAACACAACCCCACAGCTACCAAACCCAGGTTGCCACCGCTCGTGAAACTTTCACATCCACCCCTCACACTTCTCACCGCAAGGTCGTAGCGCTTGTGCGAGTTTCACACCTACCCCACACATCTCACCGCAAGGTCGTAGCGCTTGTGCAGGTTGAGCACGGTCTTGAAGAAGCGCCTCTCGGAGGGCAGCACCTTGAGGGCGCAAGTGCCGTGGCGGCTCCACTCGTGCTCCCAAAACTTCTCGTTGCTGTCCATGTAGCTGGGCCTGAAGTGTGAAAAGAGTGTGGAAGGAGGGGGAAGAATGAGGGAAATGTAACGAGGGTCATGCTTGTTACAGCCCGCACTCATCCTTCACAGTCCTTCACTCTCGCTCAATCTCAGCGATACGGCTGCCCACACTTTCGGTCCAAACATCCGCACCAGTAGTACTCCATGTCCTGCAGGATGTCGTTGATCTCCTCCTCCTGGAACCTGTAGTCTGACTCGCAGAACTGGGGGTAGGTGCCATCTTGGTAGTTGGGCCACAGACCGTGGATGGTGAACTTGAAGCTGAGGGGGAAGAGGCAGCAGCAAGAGGAATGGCATGGTGAAAAAGGCAGGAGGCATGTGGAGTGTGAGGGCGAGGGCCATGTTCCATCCTGTTAGTTGGGCCACAGGACATGAATGGTGAACTTCAAGGGAGCAGGGGGTGGGGAGGTAGCAGCAAGAGGAATACGCTGAGCAGAGCAAGAGGAATGGTGGGAGAGGCAACCGTCATGTGCGACGTGAGGGAGAGGGTGAGGACGAGGTGCCATCCCGGTCATTGGTAGGTAGTGAGCTTCAAGCTGTGAGAAAGGGGAGGATGGAAGCAGCAATGGATGGCATATCGGCATGGCAATGGCATGCGAGCGAGTGGGTCAAGGTTAGGTGGCATCCCCGCGTGCTGCCAAAATGTGAATGTGGAGCGGACAGGCGTGGCAAAGCAGGAGTGTGCAGCAAGGTGCCATCCGTGCGCAGTGTGCCACAAGGTTGGGCGGCAAGAATCTGGCAAGAAGCTGCGGCATGCAGTTGAGGCATGCAGCTTCTCGTATCTAGCAGCTCACCTGTTCAGGTGCACGTTGGTGCATGCCTTGTGCTCGCAGTAGGTGCCTGCCCATTGCTGCACAGTGGACAGCGAGTGAGACAACAGTGGAGGGGTGAGGATGGGTTTAAGTTTTGCCACGTGTCACTTGCGCAAGGCCTCGACCTCGCGTCTTACCCTGACGAACATGAAATAGTCGAAGCCATCGCCGTCGGTGTTCTTGCGCTCGACTGCTCCCAGCTCACGAGCGGCGTTGGCGCTGCGTTGTGTACCAGCCAGCGCCAGCAGCACAAACGCCAGCAGGAGCGAATGCCGCAGCGCCATGGTAGCAGTGCACCGGTGGATACCGCGCTATACGGTATCACTGTTGCAAAAAAGGAGGGTCGCGCGTCACACCGGTGTGGACCAGCTAAGTGGTCCCATACACTTTAATCCCACTGGTCTTCTCTCGAGCTATGCCCCTGCTAGTATCGAACCATGCAAAGCGACAGGCGTGGATGTCAGCATCCCTACAAGAACAAGTGCTCATAACACAGTGTGGGCCACAAAGGCCAAGGCGCCCACGCACGCATGGGTGCTCAAGCTCACGCCATGCTGCTCGGCAGCTGGCATTGTGAGCATGCTGCAGGTGGCAGCATACATGAGTAGCACAAGTACAGGGGAGGTGCGCTATGAATAAACTGAGAACAAAAGCAAAAGCTTACCCAGTCACCAAATTAAGCGTTGCAGCAAGAGGCCTGGCTGCTTGCTGCAGCATCACGTCTTGAAACAAAAGCCACAACGGCATCACTTGTCTGTTTATAATCAGCGCTTGCACAGCGCACCTGGTGGCCAGGCATGGCAGCCTGGGAGCTTTATGAGCGCAGGGGCCAGACACCTGGATAGTGAGTGCAGTGGTGCGGTGTATGTGAAGCCACTTATTACGAGCATGGGCTGGAATTGTCATTATACGAGAACCTGCGGCTGCCGTTCCAGGTGTAGAAGTAGCAGTTGGGGTGTGGCTCGCAGGCTGCCACACAGCCGGCGCATGTGTTGACGTTGTACTCATTGCTGGTGGGAGTGACGCTGGTGCTGTTGTCCCTGTCAAACCACGCGCAGCGGCCTGCAGCAGGCAGTGTGGGAGGTGTGGAGGGGCAAGTGTGAGCTGGCTGCCAGGCGTTGAGCTGGTATCAACACTGACGCTGTTTCATGTTCAAGCAACGTTTGTGTGAGCCAAGGCGCCGTTTGTGAGGAGCAGGCAGGGCTAGTGACGGCACCTTGGTGCGCACCCCTGGCTGCGAATGTACAGGGGTTGATGTGTGATTACATAACAACACCGCGCACACTGCTTTTCTGACATTGTTCCCAGCATTGCCCTTGATGCAACTTGCAGGACACTCAATAGCAAGGGTGCCGCTGATCCAACTCACTTGATGGTGTTGGCCTTGGGGTGGGGACTGGTGTGGGGCGTGGCGATGGCATGGGCGAGGGCGCAGGCGTGGGAATGGGTGCAGGGGTAGGGCGGGGGGTGGGCGGAGAAGGTGTGCTGCTGCTGCAAGCACTGGTGCTGTCAAAGCGGCTCCTGCGCCCTCCACTCCAAGTGTAGTAGTAGCAGTTGGGGTCGGGGCTGCATGCAGCCTGGCACTTGGCGCAGGTGCTGACGTCGCCATTGGTATCAACACGCGTGACGTTGTTGGAAGCGTACCACATGCAGTCGGCTGCGGCATGGGTAGGACAGGCATGTGATCAGTCAAACAGGCTTACTAATTGTGCGTTAATATTCCAATGGCAGTTGACGAATGAGCTCTGCTAACCCATACATTTGATGACCGTTGCTGCCTGGATGGAGAGGCCTACTGTCACCATGAGCACTACAATCAAGCGCTCATAACTGCTTGAAGAGGGTTCTCAAAGTGCATGCAGAGCCCCGGATGCTATGCTACTGCCACCTCTACTTCACAGCCTGTCTCAAGCAGTCAATAGTAGAGACTGGATAACTGCCAACTGTCGCGACTGAAAATCAAGGAGGGTCCTTCAACTCAAGCCTAATTGTGCTTTTCAGTGCTCTACGCAAACCCGATCCTCCTTCCCAGTGGAGGTTGCAACCTACCTGGAGCAGTCACGTTGCAAGGGCTTGCATCATCATAGTTGATCATGCGGCCGCCATTCCAGGTGTAGAAGTAGCACTGAGAATCGGGGGCACAGACGGCCTGGCACTTGGCGCAGGTGCTGACATCGCCTGTGGGGGCCAGCCTGGTTGTGCCATCCCTAGCAAACCATGCGCAGCCAGCACCTGTCACGACAGTCCATGGATAGGAGGGGGAGGATGCTGGAACCAAGCTGCTGGCGTGTCGCAGATAGACTGTCAGGCTTGCAAGATGTGCTATCGGTAACAAAGCTCAATAGCCACCCAGTGCACATTGACAATCTGGACAGACTGTGTACCATTTCAGCTCCTCACTCACCTGCGGGTGAGGGCTGCGGTGTGGGCGCAGGTGTGGGGTTGCACACGGCCGCAGCATCATAGTAACTCCTGGGCCCGCCGTTCCAGGTGTAGTAATAGCACTGAGGGTCTGGACTGCAAGAAGTCTGGCAGTTGGCACAGGTGCTGACGTCACCGTTGGTGGCAACGCGGGTGGAATTGTCCCGTGCATACCACACACAGCCAACTGCAGTAATCAAGGCGGGGTTGGGAAGATTGGGTTAGGTCAGCTGCAACTGGGCAAGAGTGCTCACACCTGCTGCTGCCCGCAGTGAAAGGGGGCATGGGCGGAGCAGGACTAATAGCGAGAGTGCATGAACATGTTGCTACAAAGCACGCACTTGCAACAATTGCAGGGTAGCAGGGCAACCTACGCTTTCAGCCTTCTGCTGCACCGCGGTGCAGGTACCAAAGACGATGTGGATTGCACTGCAAAGCTGACTCAAGCATATCAGGCGCCTCCCAAACCTGAACCTAGACCCTGACTCAGGCACATCTCATCCATCAACCTACTCGTGAGGGGTGGCGAGGGTATGGGTACTGGGGACGGGATGGGACCGGTGAGCCGGGTGACGGTGACGCGTGCAACACCACCGCTGACGGACACCACGGTGATCGTGACGGTTTCGATGGTCATGGACTGACCGCTGCGAAGGCCCCTGACAAAGTTTGTTGGCGCCACCGTGTCCTGAGTGCCCGCAAAGCGTTGGATGAGCACGTTTTGGTCGTATTGGGCTGGCAGGTTGTCGAGCCGGATGTTACGCGTACGCAGCTGCAGATAGTAGTTGGTGGTTGGGCTGCGCAGACGCAGCACGTTGGCGGGCGTTGCGGTGGAGAACGAGGTGGGCAGGTTGAAGGTGCGGCTGCCGGTCATCGTTCGGATGTCGATGTCGTCCAACAGGTCCGCCCATCCCAACTGCCATTGGTGGGGGCTGTTGGGGTACTGGACTGTACGCTGCTCGTCGGGGTAGTAACTGCTCATTATGCAGGAACTGTCCGCGTACTCAACGTTGGTCGGGCCGTTTGCGTGCGCCAGCCTGAAGTTGTGTAGCAGCTCGTGCAGGCCGGTGGTGACCAGGTTGAGCGCGTAGTTGTAGTCCCTCACCCAGGTCGTGTCTCTGCCGATCAGGCCAAGGCCGCCCCAGTAAGGGCTGCAAAGGCAATGGAACGCAGCAGGCAGCTTGATGTTGACCTGAAGCTTGTGGAGGTTCCATCCTCCAATCGCCAGTCCTTATTGGACCTCTGCCTGCTCCCATTCACGCCTGCATCCCCTCCGATGCTGCTCCCTTTTTCCCGCCTTGCATTCCACTTCCCGCACCTCTGGGGTACCTCCACCTGCCCCCCACCTCCTTCCGTTGCTGCGTTGCTCCACCTGCTTCCCCCCACCTCCTTCGCTTGCCCTCTTACTCCATCTGCCTCCCCTCATCGCCTTCCCTTGCTGCATTGCTCCATCTGCTTCGTCCCACCGACTTCCCCTGCCCCCTCGCTCCATATGCCTCCCCACCTGCATGAGCGCACGTAGGCGGGAGGCATCGCGATGATGACGTTGGTGAAGCCGCGGGCGGAGAAGCGTGTGATGCGCTTCACCTCATTAGCAATCACATCCTCCGCGTCGCTGCCGTCCGCAGTGCGGCAGGTCGTGGCTATGCTGCACTGCACGTCGACGATCTCGGCAGTACTGCGGGCGTCAAGGCTGGCGCGCCCATACGACGCACTGCGGAACCAGTCACTGTACAGCGGCAGCGTGACCGTGCGCAAGTCGTTGGCGCTGATTGTGGCGCGGTCGCCGCAGGCGGTAACGATCGCGTACAGCACGTTGACGGCACGGCGCGTCACGGACAGCCGGCGGCGTGTGCTATTGTCGCCATGCAGGGCCTCGTCGTCCTCATCGGCCTCCTCGGCTGCGGCAGGGGAGGCTCCGGCAGTGGCGCTCTCGTTGCCTGAAGAGGGCAGCAGGCGCAGACTGGTGGCAGTGACCCGCACATCGCCCAGAATGGAGCTGGGGGTGGTCGCGGAACGAGCCGCCGTCGCACCCTGTCCGCGTGGGTTGCTCAGCGTCTGCTGCACACCCACGGCGATTCGGACGCCGGGCTTGCGCAGCTGCTCAAGCAGCGCTGGGTCGGCGTCTGACTCACACGACACGCCACGGCTAGGGCCTTCCTGCCCAGTCTGCCCATCTGCTGGTCCGTCGGTGGGAGCGGCTGTGGTGACGGTGTAGGGCAGGCAGCGTGTCACCGCGTTTGGGCCGACGCCCACACCAGACAACTGGCTCATGTCGAGGTTGAGGACACGCCCGTCATCCGCACGCAGTACGTATTCTGTGCTGGGCTTTGCTTGTGCGCCGGGTGACAAGGTGGGCACGACGGAGAAGACGCGTAGAGTGCCTGGTTGTAAGGGGAGGGTGGTGTGTGCGGGGAGAACTGGGTTACAAGTGCCTGGAGCAGTTGGACGTTGGTGACATGACAGAAATTTGCAGAGGGAGGGGCTGTGTGCATGGCTCAGCACAGGTCGTATGCTTGAGTTTACACAAACGCACACATTAGAGGTGGACAATGCATGGGCAAGCGAGCATGTGTCGCTGTTAACAGGAACATTCCTGCTGTCTTTGGCGCAGCTCTCACAGGTTAAAGCACTCTAAGCATGCTACTTACCTATGAACACGTTTGCGTCTGTTGCGCTGGCACCAGCATCAGACGTGTGTGTGGTGTCTGATGCGCTGTTGCTCTGGCTGCTTGCTTCCAGCAGTACCCGGCGCTGGCCGTGGGCGGGCAGACCCGCCAGCAACAGCGAGCATGCAATGCACGCAATCCATTCGCAGAGGCGCATGTGCGCTTCTCCCCCGTTGCGCCTGCAGGCCTGTGTATGAGCGCTGCTTGTGTGCAGAAGGGGGGACAGGAGACGGGCAAGGGTCTGCACAGACACGGAACTTGGCCTTCAGGTCAGACTCACAGAGGAGCTGCCAATATCGTTAGCAGCTGTGGACCCGGCAGGAAACGCGGCCTACCAACTGGTGTCACAAGTGCAGCGCAACAATATTCACATTGGCAGCAACTCACTCAGCAGGGCTACCTTCCGAAGCTGATGATACCAGTAGCCATGACCAAAGGTTGCTATCCTCACAACAGTATTCAGATGACCAGGGATCTTCCGGCAAGGGAAGGTTGCATGCTGTTTTTTTCCGGTTTCACTCACTACATGATCTCGTTGAAACGGGAGGTCTGACATGACCCTAATTGAACTGTGAAACAGCTTAGCAACGATATGCAGTGTGCACCTTTGAGAGGCCCTGCACGGTCGAGATGAAATCTCGAGCAAGGAGATAAGCCCACACTTTCAGCTTGGCGGCCACCTGGATGGTCCAGTGCCTAGCCCTTCCATCCCCGTGAGCAGCTGCTTCTTCGCCTGTTAAAATGGCATTCAGCGTTGCTTCCAGCGTCTCCCGCGCCTCGGCTCTCAGCCGCAGCGTCGAGTCTCGCCAGGTGCGCATGCAGCGCTGCTGGTGCCAGCAAAATTATCATGCACATGTGAACTGCCTGCCGCATATCGCTAGTCCCTGGGCACGCAGCCGCCCACTGCCTCATCTCCTCCTGGAGTCCACACGAACCACTCGCAGAGCAGGACTCACCGCCTCTCGCTACACTGCGCGTGTAGGTGGTCGCCATGGCCACTGGCGCCAGGCACAAGGGCGCCAAGAAGCACTACCGTGCTCGCCCCATCAAGGTGTGGCCCATGCAGCTTTGCTACCAGCCATGAATCTGCTGATAGCCAGGTGCTGCCGGGCCAGGTGCATGTGCCTATCAAGACCACTGCAGGACTTACAGACTGGGAGCAACAGCAATGTTCCGTGCATGCACTCGGCCATGTGATGGAGCAGGTTCTGACTGTCCTTGCCCACCTGCTCCCTGCTGTGCAGTACAACCCTGCTGACAAGAGGCACGGGCCTGCCACCTACGTGGCGCTGCCCCCTCCCCCTCCCGAGTTTGTGGTCACCGCCAAGGCCGAGCAGAAGAACTAAGCTGGTTGAACACCGCCAGCCATGGTGACGAGGAGTCAACCTGGCGACATGCACAGCACAGCACTGCACACAGCTGGGACAGAGGTGTAGCTACTGAGCGGAGTGTGACAAGGAGCGAACATCGAGTGAAAGTGTGACTTACGGGAGAGACAGGGTTGTTTAGCTGATGCCAGCAGGGGCACGACCTGCTTCTCGGCAACGCACGGGCAGAAGGCAGCAGCATTGGCGGCCGTGGACGCCTTCGTTCGTGGACAGATGGTCCAGCTTGGCGGTCGCTTTTCTGGAAGTCATGGTGGTGCAACAGCCAGGGCAGCTGAGCGCATGGCCGCACGCATGCACCACTCCTCATTCAGTTTCCCTTGGCGAGCACGTGGTTTTTCTGTCTTGCGTCCTGATGCTCTTGTATGCCCTGGCGGCCCACTCAGGGTGCCTGTTGATGCCGATGCTGCATCCTGAAGCCCTCCAGGGTTCGCAGGACTGTAAGTGCCTGTCCAACTGAGCAAGCTTTTTCCAGACCCCTGGATTGCTTTGCTGCACAATCCTGACCAGGCACAATGGGCAATGGCATCGTGCAGAAATAGCAAGAGGTTGGTCCTTTGCACAGACGGGAAAATGCTGTTCAGCCTGTAACGAAGCAGCAATGTGGGTGTGCCACTGCAAGTGTACTTTCGGCCTGCCGCTGGCAGGGCAGCCTCTGCAAAGGCCTGCAGCAACTTTGGTTGGTCGCACGAGCAGCCACCTAAGACACCCAGCACCACTGCTCTTGGGGCAAAGTATCAAGTTTGAAGTCTACCGGTCGGTCAACTTTTGTTGCCCTATTCCAGCTCTGTGGCGCTACCAACCGCCACTTGTCCTCACCAGCATCTGTTACTGCCTGTTCCCCTCTGGCGTTTCATGCAGTACGCAGCGGCGAACACTGACTGAAGGGCACAACGTGCTCACACTCCTGAAGCGCAAGACAGCGCGAGCTCACCACCACGCCAAACAGCACTGCTCGAAGGTCTTGCTGCTGAGTGCGGCCATCGCAACACCAACTGGCGTATTGCGGCCACGCGTGCCACTAGCTTGCTATCTCATGTGGAAACGCGAGCAGCAATGAGGCCAATGAGCAGCTCCCAACATGAGCTGGGAGCAGGCGTCAGCGGCGATGTGCAGAAGAGGGACGAGGAGGAGGAGTCTCGCTACGTTCGATACCACGAGCACAGGCCGCAGCGAGAAACGGTGCACTTTGCTGCAGAGGAGGGCGACATCCCACGTATTAAGGCCTTGGTTGAGGCTGGCATCCTCAAGGGCAACTCAGAGTCTGTCACCTTGCATTCCAGAGAATTGGTGCTAGGCATGATGCCGCTGCACTACGCAGCAGACCATGGCAGGCTGGAAACAGTGGAGGTGCGCAAAAGCGCTGAGGGCAAACATGGGCATGTGCATGCATGTAAGAGTGTGCACACATGCATGCAGGGATATGCACACATGCATGCAGGGGCATAATTCGCGGGCAGGGGGCAGGGCAGGGGGCAGGGCGAAAGTGGGCTCAGCAGGTATGCGCCAACTCTACACAGGGATATGCATGCAGGGATATGCTTACACTTGGGCATCCCAACACCCAATTTCTTGCAACTGGATGCAAGCGCCACACAAGCTGTACCAAAGAATTGCTTCCTCCCATGTTGCCACTGCAGTATCTAATCAGCCGCAAGGTGGACATCAACGCCCTTGACTGGTCATGCGTCTCACCACTGCACCTGTGCTGCATCGAGAATCACATCAGCGTCGCCAAAGCGCTTCTCAAGGCAGGGGCTGACTGCAAGCCTGCGGACAAGGAAGGGGACTTGCCCCTGCACTGGGCTGCGACCAGAGGGCACTCACAGGTGCGGTCCAGACAGCCGTGGTTGGGTATTAGAAAATTTTGTATACACAGTGCAAGGCAGGAACAGGCTGGAGATATCTGACAAATTGTGGGCATGCACTGGGCTGCAACAGAAAGACACACACAGGAGATTTTACGACAGCAGTGCCTGGTTGTGGATGGTGGTCGCAGGCAAGAGTGCAGTGCAGGGGCCGAGGGGACTTGCGCTGCACTGGACTCAACAGGAACGCAAGGGCACACCTAGGGCATGCTTGCACCAGCACTGATGACCAACAAGTCCCCTGTTTGTGCGTGCCAGGCATATCACAAGGTTTGACTGGTGCACACTTTTCTCTTTCCCTTTTTCTTTCTTTCTTTTGCACTTTTGCATGGACATCACATAGCAGGGTGGACGATGTTTGCTCCTCTGACTTGGAGCCCTCCTGCCTTGCTGCCTCGCGTGAAGATCATCGAGCTGCTGATGCAGTACAAGTCGCCAGTGGACCCACACAACAAAGCAGGGTGGACCCCTTTGCACCGCGCTGCGTCTAACGGGCGGCTCGAGGCGATCAAGAAGCTGCTGCTCAGTGGGGCACACATAAACGCAAAGTGGGTTAGGCTAGTTGGGCAAGCATACGAGTTTGATGAGCGTGAAAGCACAATCGGCTGCCTTGATGGATTGCACCACAGCAGAGCATGAACCTGCAGCACGTTGCTCCACACCTGCCTGTCAATAGCGCTGCCAACACCTGCAGGCGTCCAGGGTGCAGTGGACCACGCAGGCAAACTCAGCTGCAAGCTTACTGGCTGCAAATGGCCTGTGCACTTTGCAGGAACAAGGAAGCCAACACACCACTTCACCTGGCATGCTTTCACGCCCAGCTGTCCACTATCCAGGTGAGTGCTGGTGGTCATCTTTGCTCCGGTAAGCCAGCTGTCCTTGAGCTGCCTTGGACGGATGAGCAAGCTTGCAGTGCTGAGTGCTGCAACTGGGGCCAAGCGCTCTTTGACAAGCCGGCATCAAACAGAGCACCAGGGCACACATGGTTTGTAGCATCATTAGAACCTGCAAGCTGCATGCAGGAACGAGGGTACAACTGAAGAGGATGATGTACGCTTGCTGCCATGGCGAATGCTGCTGGGGGTGTTGTGCTTGCCCTTTGTTGACCATGCACACCTGCCTGAGCACGTAATCCCCAACTGTCGCCGCTCCTTCCCTGCCCCCTCCCTGGTGTCCTTAGCAAAAAATGTCCCCCTTCCCATGGCCCTCCACACAAACACCTGGCAGCCTGAACCCCCTCAAGTCACCCACTGCATCTGCACATGGCAAGCTGGCCCCACCTGCCTACCCACTTAAACACCATCTCAACCACCCAACACACCCGCCCATGGCCACTGCTTCCTCCGCCGACTGCAGTTACTGCTCAGCAGCGGGGCGCGCATGGACAAGCGCAACCATCAGGGCAGGACGCCTTACGACATGTGCATAACCACAGCTTCGCGGCAGCTCCTCGACGACATGGGCTACTCCCTCGCCATGCAGCATGGAACAGCGATGCACCCAGAGTCCCCGAAGCGCATGCCGCATGCACACCACCACTCTCAGGGTCCCCAAAAGTCTGCCATTGTGCACAACTTTGACGACAAGGTAGCGCCTGTGCCGGCTGGCGAGGTCAGGCCAGATAGGTGAGGACAGGATGACGAGCGCTGGGCGGTGAGGGGCTTCGAAAACGCACAGGGCGAGTGGAACAGCTGGAATGGGAGGGGGCGAGCCGTAAGGCGCGGATTGCACCTTGGTGATTGGCGGAAGTCTGCACAACCAGGGTAGAGAGGTGAAGGACAGGGTGACAGGCGGTGGGCGGTGCAGGACAGGGAGGATCTTCAGGTTGGGCGGCAGTAGCGCTGTGCCTGTCAGTTTTTTTCTCAATCTTGCCAACAATCTGACTGTGGCCTCTGCACAACGCATGGATCAACAGGGATGAGTTCCCAGACGTCGCATCCCCGAATGCCCCGCTGTCAAGCGACCCTTCCAAGATTGAGGTTGCCGGCGCGGGGCAGACCCAGCCGTCTGCTTTCTTGCATGAGTTTGTGCAAACGCTGATGCCACGCCAGGGCTCACCCCATATGGTGCGTACGTACTTACGAAACAGGGTTCAAGGGGTAAAACAAACTGAATAAACGCGGGCACTGAAGTTGGGCTCGTTCATGTGGTGTGCAGCAGCAAAGGCTACCTACTTGGGGTTTGGGGCAGCACCGGATACAGTTGCTGGGGGACAGTGCTGTGCAGCAGCGCACAGAGTGGCAGGACTGTTGAAAACAATGACGCTCAAGCAGAATGCTTCCTCATTATCCTTCCTAGCTCAAGACACACATTGCCCTTTGCAACACGCATGTGCCGTGCGCGCGGTTGGGGAGGTGCTGATGATGCAGTGCTTCTCTTGCGCCAGCCAGTCTGCCAAAACATTGCCATCGAGCGTGCGTAAACTCGTCCTTGTCTCGCCTGCTTGCATTTTGCTCGTGCCCGCAGATGCTGCGCCTGGACCGCCGCAACTCGCGCCCCTCCTTCGATGGCGACTTCACGAACGACGCTCGCGGCAGCCCCCGGGATCCGCGCATGGGCATCGCGAGTCCGCGCAATAGCCCGATGGCGGACCGCAGCAAGGGCCAGGCGCAGGGCAAGCAGCCGGTGAAAAGCCCTGCAGGGCATGCGCAGGCGCAGGAAGTGCAGGCGCAATTGCGTCCGCTGTGGCTGCCCGCGGCGAAAACGCCGGCTGGGTCGCCGCGATCGACCCCCAAGAAGGCTCCGGTAACGCCGACTCGCGCCTCTGCCGCAGCGGCCGCGGGCCGGCCCTCGACGCGAAACTCAGGCCTCGGGCATACCCCCAGTGTCACACTGCCTTCCCGCGCAAGCGCGCAGGGTGAGGCCGAGCCCCGTGCTTCCGCACCCGCACAACTGCAGTCCCTGCAGCAGTCGGGTGACCAGGCAGGCGTGGATGCGGCTGGCGGTATGTCTCCGCTGCTTGCGCTGCTGCCGGTCGCGGCACTCACCATCCCGTCACGCAACGCGGACGACGCGCCCGCCAGCCTGTCCGCCGTAAGCGGCAGCAGCGGCGGGAATTCCCTGCACAGCAGCGGCGGCAACGCCCCCATCATGGGTGCAAACGTCGCCAGCGGCAGTGCGGCTCATGCGACGCTCGCCGACGCTGGTGCCGCAGAGGAAAGTGGCAGCGGCGGCACACTTGTGCCAGCTCTGCGCCTTGCGCCGCTGTCGCTGCCTTCCCTATCCAGTCCCTTTTCCAGCCCCCGGTCGAAAGTGGACGGCGGGACTGCGGGGGCCTTGCCGCTGCCGCCAGCTGCTGTCAACGGCAGTGCCCCCAGCAGCGCCACGCACGCCGTCAGCCCTCGAGGCGACGGCCAGCCTGGTGTGGCATCCTCAGTGGGCTGGCCCACGGGTGCTACGGGTGCCGCCGGGGGGGACTGGGGCACGGGGGACGCCGCGCCGCTGAGCGCGACGTACCTGAGCTCCGGCAGCAACGCCCTGACGAGCGGCGCCCATGTCAGCGACAGCACGCTGGCAGCATCAGGGGAGTCGGCGTGGGGCGAGGGGGTGTCTCCTGGCAGGCTGCGCGCCCTTGGGTGGGCGTCGGAGGGGGCGACAGGCGATGAGCGGCCACGGGCGTTGGTGGTGCCGGCGTTGGCGTCTGCCGGGCTAGCAGCGGCTATGGCGCCGCGTGATGCTCGGGCCATGATGGCGCGGGACAGCGCGGGCGCCGTTGGCCCCGGCGGCGCCGTCGTCGTGTCGGGGTC
>JAWZTI010000918.1:4570-18775 GCA_039880955.1 Chlamydomonas urium
GAGATTCGGATGTGGAGAATCAGATGCGCGAGGGTGCAAGAGGATGAGGACAGCGTTGCAATGTGCTGCGGCTTGCTTGCACAGAGCGAAAACCGATGCAGGAGCTAGGCGGGGGCTTGGCATGCACAAAAATTAGCATTTGGCTTGTCAACATGCGCGTGCCCAAGCTATGACACGATTCGTGGCACGATGTGGATATGAAGGCAATGCACAACGGCCCTTAACGTGTCGTGCTGGTTAGACAAGATTTATGCAGGTACTCTGATGCAAAGACTCAGGTGTTCCACATGCTGGGATCATGCATGGTGGTCGCTGGCATGCATGGGGGGGGGGTTCTACTATGCATGCGTGGTGCAGCCGGGTCGTATCACGATCACGTTGGGGCTGCATGAAGCTGGCAAGAGGCGTATGGCAGTAACTAAAACACACGTGCTCATCCAGCATCACACCCCTGTATTATGCAGCAACAGCCGTTACATCATACACGCAGCACCCACACGTGCTTGTAACCCTCCATTCGCAGGTGCATGCCCGCCCTTACTTGAAGTAGTCAAGGAACTGGCTCTCCGTCATGCCGGCAGTGTACTTGCCCATGCCCATGCCATCCTTGCGCCTGATGGCAGCTGGCACGGTGGCATCGATCAGCGCGTCCAGGCTCTTGAAGCCGGTAGCGGCCACCATGCTGGCGACCTCGCCCTCGTTCACGCTGTTGTGGCGCGGCACGAAGCTGCATGGGTCGCGTTGCATGGGGCATGTGTGTGGCGGTTGAGAGGCGAAGAAATGCGAGGGTCGCCGGCCAAGTGATCGACGCAGCGCGCAGCACTCACTGGTCGCTGGGTTGCAGCGCCTCCACGGCAATGCATCGCAGGCCGCTGGCTGCGAAGCTGGGCGCGGGGAGGGCGCCTACGAGGGGCACATACAGCAGCACAAAGCGCCTATGAAAAGCCGCCCAGTCAGCGTGCACCACATTGTGCACTATTGTGGCAGCTGCCCGTCTGCCATACGCTGGCAGGGCCCTCACCCAGGCTGCCGAGCACGCCAGTGTGCGCGCTGGAGGCAAACAGGCGCTGTGCGCCCTGCTGGCCAGTGATGTCAAAGAGCTTGATCAGCTCGGCCGCAGGGGCGACGCCAGCAGCGCTGGAGCTGCCCGCACACGCAAGCAGGCGCGCTGCGCCTCTGGCCAAGGCACTGCTGCGAGGCATTTGCGCTGACTGCTCTGCTCTGAGGCGAGGGTGATGTGCTGCTGCTCTTGGAAGCACCCAAAGTCGCCCAGAGCGCTGTCAAGTGCTGCGCAGCGCCTTCACAAGGGTTGTGAGTGGTCGATCGCCTACAACGAGGCCTTGGCAGAAGCGCTGACCTACAACGTGGAAGGTGTGGAGCTGCGACGCACTTCAACTTTGCCTGGATGCAGCTGAGCGATCGCCCCAATGGATGCGAGCCCAGCGAAGCAAGGTAGGGGGCTGTGTTAGTTGCTGTTGCACACTGCCTGCGTGGCGGCACGCAGGTATGGCAACGTGCGTACAACTAAACTTGGATCCAAATGGTTCCAGGGACCATGGCTGTGCGCCTGTGTGTCGCGCGGTGCGGCACTGTTGGTGTTGAGGAACGTGGCTGGCGCGTGTCGGCTGGCTGACCCCAGCTGTCACCGGAAGAACAGTGAACATTGTGGTTGTCACGAAGGAGGGTGCACACGGGCTGGACACGCCGTGACGCACAGCGCATGCTGCACTCTGTGCGGGTATCAATCTGCTGCCAATTTGCGTTTGCACAGCCACATGCAAATGCTGCATCGCAGACGTGCTGTCACATTGCCAGGAGTAAAACACCACGCTGCCATCATTTGCCACCCAGACTTCCCACAATGGGCCCATTGACCAAAGATGGGAGTTACTGGCTGCTGCCCTACAAGTGTTGCCTCTGGTTCTTGGAGGGCCGAGGTGTTGCAAGCATGGCCCGACAGTAAAAACGACAAGAGGCGACAGGCAGTCGACAAACTGTAAAAGCCTCATCACGAAGGGGGTGCAGGTCTGAGCTTGAGCTTGACCTAGGCGCGTCTCCTCGGAGTGGAGGCTGCGCGAGGCAGGCTGCACGGGCAAGCCTGCCTGCACGCAGGCGACACTATGACGACGTCGGAGGCCCTGGGTGCGACAACGTCCTCGTTAAAAAGCACATACACGTTGCCGGATGGCGCAGTGACACCCAGCAGCGACAGCCGTGTCCTGCCACCGCTTTCCATTCTGTCTGGTGAGCGCAAGGCATTCTGATGCTACTGCCCCCTTGCATGCCATGCAATGTTGGTGTCATGCGCGGACTGAACTTGGTGTTGCGCATGCAGACCGTTCACTGCGGCCGACGCGGCAGGTCGACGCCATAGCTGAGCAAGTGGAGAAGGCTGGTTTCAACGTTGGCTGGCACGAAGAACGTGGGATCTTTGCAGTGTCACCAGTTGGCAGGAGGGAGACCCATGAGCTGACGTCAGAGCAGACCTTCTTTCCCCAAGCCAGTGGCAGATTCAGAGCGCAGTCCTTCCTCACATTTGCACCCAAGGTAGGGCGGCCTGCTGCGGGGAGCAGGGCAGGCGTTGTCCTACCCCCTTTGGCACACGCCTGAAATGGTTGCCTAGTAGGCAAACGCCTGGTCCTGCTACCGTGTCACGTACTGTGAATCCCGCTGCTTTGATTTTGCACGCAGGTGTCCAGAGCTCAACGGCCACAAACATGCGGCGGCATGGTGACACACTCGGTTGACCTGGCACCCGGGCAGCTAGTGCGACCCAGCACAGGCACGCCGCGCTTCAAGCGCTTCGCAGGCGTCTCCCGCTCCGCCGAGTTCAGCGTCGAACACCCGGTGTGCCAAACGCCGCTGGCGACGCTCAATGCCGCCATCGCCAGCCGGCACCGCAACATCCCGGGGGGCAACCTGCACGCCCTGACTGAGCGGCGGTACAATGGTGGCGGTCCCGCTTTGGACACATCCGTGGTACGCCAGGCACTCAGATCACAGCTAGATGTCACGACGGCCACCGCTCCCATGGAAGCGGACGGCGCCAATGGCGCTGAGGTCGGGGCGTCGGCGGCTGGCGTCGGCGGCGAGGGCTGGCAGGAGGCGGCAGCGGGGCCTGCAAACCATACACAGCCGCAGCTGCAAGGCCCTTCGTCTCCGATGCACGGGCACCGGTTGCAGACGCCGTCGATACAGAACATGAACCTCAACACACGGTGGAAGGCGGGAGCGGGCGACGGCAAGGTCGCGCCGTTCAAGCGCACCATGCGCACTCACCCGATGACGGGCTTTAAGCCGTCGCGGGCGCAGGCGCTCATCGTGTTCAATCACCTCGATCACGATAAGAACGGCAAGGTCACGACATCGGAGCTGGAGGAGGTGTGTGTGGCGCTGGGCTTCACCGCGCAGCAGGCGCGCCGCCTGTTTGAAAAGTGAGGGCCACAGGTTTGCGTGGGCAGGGGCCTCCTGGGCGAATGGACAAGTATTCAGGCAGAGTTGCCAGGCAACGCATAAAAGGCAGCGAAGCCCCTGCACGTGAGATGTGGGCTGTCGCGTCTGACGTGGGCTGAGGGGCACAGCCTCACAGTGCACCGGGTGGCACAGCGTGTTCAGAACATGAGGGCGACAGGCGGGGGACCCTGGGGGCGAGGTTTCAGGGGAGGCATTCACCGGGTGAAAATGCGGCCTGCCCCATCACATGAGCGGAGGAGGCACAGCGCAGCGCAATGCACAGGCTTGTGGCAGCCAACATCCACTACCCTCAAATCTCACATCTGTCAAAATTGGCCCCGGTCATCCTTGGTTGGCAATTCCATGGTCCTTTCAACAAGTATGCAGCACTCATTGTGACTTATGAAATTTCCAGGCACTTTTTGCCCCGCATCACAACCCTCACCCCCAACAAACCTGCTTGCACCCTGCCATCACCGCTCAGGCTGGACACCCAGAAGAGGGGCTTCCTTACTTCAGTTGACTGGGGCTGCCTGGACTTCAACAGCGTGATCGAGATGTTCTCATTGCTGTACATGCGCAAGTACATGGGCTTGCCAGACACATCAGCCACTGACGATGATGTGAGTTGGGAACAAGCCTATGCCTGATAAGTTATCAAGGGCGCGGTGGAGGTGTGAGAAGGGTGTGTCACGTGCTTCTGCACCTGCCAGTCTGTGTGTTAGGATGGGAGGGGGCGCGATTGGCAGGAGGAGCGAACAGGGAGGGAGCGAGGGAAGCATTCTGTTGGCAGCCTGATCCCTGTGCTGCTCAACCAGGCAGATGATGAATAACAGGTGCTAGGTGATGGGGGTGTGCTTGTGGCTAGCCTCACGCCACCAGCACTGCCCAGCCTGCTCGCGTTGTTTCATTGCACCCTTGCCCCTGTCTGGACAGGTGCGCAAGTACCTCCGGGCCCAGGAGGTGCGCCAGTGCAAGAGCCTGACGGCTGCCATAAACCTGGTAAGTACAGGGCTGCGCACCAGGGGTAGTGATCACCTGGATGATCAGCTGATTGCCCAAGACCCACTCATCACTAAGCTACGTAACAAAGAACAGGGCAACACAACAGGCAGTGGTCATCTAGACTCCAGGGATAGTGATACTGAAGTGCATAGAAAGCAGCTTCACGCTGCCAGCTCAATCAGCTTTCTGCCAGCGCATGCCAGATACCCAACCCCGGTGTGTTGCTGCTGCGGCACTGACCTCAGCTTTTTTACTCAATGCCCTGCAGGTGAGGGTGAATGCGGTCAGCAGGGGCGCCCGCGCCAGCAACAACGCAACAGGCAACGTCATCTTCGAGGCATTCAGGTGAGACCTCGCACCTTGCAGCGGTGACCAGTTGCTCTTACAAAGTGCTCCAGATCCATGCCAATGCTTCAAAGCATCTCTTGTGTGGCTGTTCCATGGCCCTCCGTTCCCCGATTCCGACACACAGGTTCCTGGATACCGACAAGAGCGGCTACCTGACTCGCAGCGAGCTCAAGGATGGCTTCAGCATCTTGGGGGTGCAGCTGGCTGACAACGTGGCCGACGAGGTCATGGACGTGAGTGGGCTGATGCGCTGAGCGCAGCTGCGCTGCAGTAGGCAGACAGACAGGGGGGGGAACAGGGGGCCACCGAACCACCTGTCGGAGGGGGCAAACAAGGGAAGGAGCGGCACAGGATGAAAACATAGGAAGGGTGCAATAGGGTTTCCTCAGCGCCTGCCTGGGAATGCGCTGCCTTTGCCTCCTCTGGCAGCAATTGCTTGGCCTTGCGGCTGAGCAGAGGGCTGAACAGATGACGGCATTGGTATGTGGCCTTGCAGCCAAGTCCAGAACTTTGCTGGTAGGGGAGACTATGGACCACCACTGCATCGTGCAGCTGGCCTTGTTCGGCAAACTGGAGTTTTATGCATGCCAAAATGCTATGTTGGGCTAGTTCACATGATTCTGCTCGGCTAAAGCCAAAGGAGGGCACCAGTAGCCCTCACTACCATGTGCATTCCTGACATGACCCCCTGCCCCTCCATCTGCTCCCTTGCAGCTGTTTGATGGCAACCGGTCAGGGAAGATCGAGTATTACGAGTTCGTCAAAACGCTCTTTCCCAAGTCCATGCGATGAGTGACCTTGGCAGGCCAGCACCAGTATAAAGAGCTTGCAGGCCAAGGCTGTACAGCCAGTCAGCTGGCTTGGTTTGCTGTGCGTAGCTATAAACTCACAGGTGCACGATTTGTGTATTGGCAGCGATAAGTCAGAGGACGGCAGGATGGTGCACCGGTTGTTGCCCAGTGCAGCGTTGTAGCTGCCCAGCATGCATCCTCCAGCGCGAATGCTAGTGTTGCCACGAGTTCTGCACAGCTGTGCTCTCTTAGGACAGCTGTGCACAGGTGCAGGTTCCTGACACTGTCAAATTCAGTGTTGGATGGCCTGGTTTACACATGACACGGCGGACCGCCAACTGATGATTGATAGCAGGCAGACACGGGAACGAACTGTATTCAGAAACGGGTAGGTTGGGGACTGTGCTTCACATGCCTACGTGCCAGTTGGGCGCCGCTCTTTTCTGCCAAATTCATACTGTGCTGTATGTTCTTTTCATTCCTTGGATTGTGGCTGGATTGTGGCTGGATTGTGGCTGGATTGTGGCTGGGCTTTATGCACCATTCCATGGGACAAGCGCAATCGTTCATAACAAGACACCCAGCATCACAGGTTAGCGAGATATTTCAGAGGTTGCAATTTAAACAGCATGCACCGCATTAACACGGCTGCAGTTGAATTGCAACATCATAGTTATGCCATATTGGTGCAAAATAAGAGCCACGCACGTAAGTGGATCGAGGAAGGAATTCACCTTGCTGCAGGACAACAGCGAATGGTGCCCCATGCATGTGGAGCATGGAGCAGTCAAAGCGGCTAAAGCAAAGCAGTTTGACGCCAATGTTTGGCTCTTGTATATCCCTTCGAGGGCTCACCTGAGCCTTTTGCGCTTGTTCTCATAACGGAACTTCACCAGTTGGCAGTGCACACTCATTTCAGGCGCTCATAGCTGTCCTCCCACACATCCGACAGCTCGTGCATCATCCTCAGCCACATGTCAAAGTATGTCTTCTCCATGCTTGCTTGGATCTGCCCACCGGCACATGCGTTCTCAAACGCAATGATGTTCATCTGCATACATGCATGCAGCGGAGCAAGGCGGTGTTGAGCCATGACATGCTTTGTTGCTTCAAGGCTCACCACAGGCAAGAACAGAAACCTGGTGTCTGAGCTGTACATTGCCACATGCCTGTATGGGCCAGGCTTTGAAGTGTCAAACACAGCTGCTGTCCTGTCCTGGGCAGGGCCCTTCATCCAAGGTACAAGCAGAAGCTCAGCCTACATAGCATGTACTGCCAACAATCCGCACATTGTACTGTGCAAAATGCAGGTGCCTCTCCCATATGTGCAGAGGCCAAGCAGAGGCCTCGCAGTCAGCAATCAGCACCGCCACAGGGCCATGCATACGTACGGCAGCGCACAGGCTGGCCATAGACGAGGGCCGATTCTCTGGGGTACCTAGGGCCAACAGGGTTTGTGTAGTTTGCCAACAAGGCCAGCGCGAGGACGAGCCCCATTTTGTTTTTGAGTGCACACGCTACGCCCTAATCAGGCGCAGGTACGCTGACCTGTTTAACGGGGCGGATGCCATGACCAACGTGTCTGACCTTGAGATGCAGCAGTGGATGAATCCGCCGAGCGGACGTGAAGCCGCATTTTGGCCCCGATTTAATGCCTTCCTGTTTGAGTGCTGGCTCTCTAGAGCGCTTGGTATGGCCCTGTAACCCAGGGTTGTGGTTTGGCTGTTTGAGTTCTTGATTGCGTTTGGTTCCCTTCATTTCAATTGGCCACACGTCAGCCCTTTTCGATGTTGGTACCAGGAAATCCTGCCCGTTTTGGGGCAGGGGTCCTATGCGCCCTAGCGGTGCCCCCAGGACTGTAAAACACACTACTACTACTACTACTACTATGCATGCTCACCGGCACCACGATGGCAGTGTAGGCGCCGCAGTCGGTCTGCAGCTGGTCACGCTCAAACTTGCAGCCCTCGCCACCACCAAAAATGGCGACACCGATCACCTGTGTGGCCCCATGCACGCAGGGGACGGCCGGATGCGATGATGTTGGTTCATACAGGCAGCCTTGGGTGTTGTGCCAGTTGGTTGGCTGCTGTTCAGCATGCACTTACTTGCAGGCACAAGGCTGGCAGGGTTTTGCACGTAACCCGTTCTGCATGCTACCTGGCTATGCCCTCTCGCTGTGCACCGAGCACGTGTGCATGCATTGCTTAGCAGTGACTGGTGCAGCAATGCTGAAATGACATGCCTTGAGGCCTTTGGACTGGGAGTAGCGGTGTGTCTTCTCCAGGTTCTCCTCCCACTTGGCCTGCCACAGCTGCTTGCCGTTCGGCGCCACGCCGTCAGGGATGTTGCTCACCACGTCCCAGCCCACCATAACCTGTGACAGGGGCCAGTGGAATCATGTGAGCAGTGCAGGTGTTGCATGGCTGTTGCCGACTAAGGTTCACCTTCGAATTCATGAAGGCGCTGGCGATGGCCTTCTGCGCGCGTGGCACGAAGCTGAACGGGCAGCTCACGACGCTCCATTCCTGTCAGGCAACATGTATCATCTCCCATTAGCGCAGGGGTCCATCAAAGTCTGCGACACGCTACAGGAGCGCACCATCTGCACTTCTGCCATGGCTGCGACAATGAGCGAGCTGCTGGAAGGCTGCTGCGGGACGTTCGGACGCTCTGCATGCAGTTGCTGTATGCTGTTACTGTTCCGGAAGTAGAGTGTGGAGTGGCGGAATGTCAGTTCTGCATGCAAATGTGCCAAATGAACCGCTTGCAAGGGACACTTGCAGAGCGAAGGCCCTTCAGGAGCCTAACCGGGAAGATACCGGGATGCGAAATCACGGGTTGTTCATGCCTGTTGCATGTCAACCAGTAAAATGAAGCAAAGGTGAGGGAGACAATCAGGGCTAACAATAGCACCACCGGCGGTGCTATTGTGGCGCCACATCTGCCTGCAAAGCGGCTGCTTAGTGATGCTTCACGCAGCACTAGTGGTCGTGTGCCTTGAGCCTCTCCCATGAATGCTCAAGCGGGTGGAACATTGGTGTGCAGCGCAGCTGCCACAGCTGTTGATGTGGCTGAGTGTGTGCCCGGCTGTTGACATTGCTGAGGCTTGACGTCAACAAAGGCAACGATTCTCGCAGCTCAAGCAGCTCAAACTTGAAGTCTGCATCGCAGCTGCACGCCCAGCTGTGGCCGAGGTCCAAGAAGAACACCTGGCGTCAAGGGAGGGGGCATTGATGCAGGGTTGATTTGCGCGTGGGGCCAGCGCCAACATAGAGTAACAGATCAAAGGGTAGTGTCGCTTCAGCTTGCTTCAGGCAATAGCAACATCGTACAATCTGCAGGTTGGGCGTGGCGCCCCCTGCACCTCCCCAAAGCAGGCACCAACTCAGGCAGGGTCAACTCATCAACAGTACCAGCAGTCACCTCACCTTTTCAGTTCCCTCCTCACCTCCCTCACCTTTCCAGTTCCCTCCTCAAACATGAAGTTGTCGCCGCGCACATCGCCATGCAGGTAGCCCGAGGCATGGATGGCGGTCAGCGCCTGAAGAGGAAACAGAGAGCACGAAGAGAATGACAAGCGGCGGCGCGGATGCAAGGGCAGGGGCTGGGACAGGCGACAGCGGGCGGCACAGGTAGCTACTGCCTTTACCTATAGCGCATGATGTGATCACAGGCGGTTGAGACAGAGCGCACCTGCTCTGCAGCGCGCCTCTGCGCAAAGGATTCCTCACGCCCTTCCTTGCGTGTGCTGTGGTGATGAGCTGCATCAGGCAATCGCAATGGTAGTGTACAGAAAGGTCAGGGCGTAGTTATAGTATTAGCTATAATTCTGGTCTGCTTGGCTGCTGTAACTCTGTTGTGCAAGTACACTGCAGTGTGCATGGCGTACTCCCACAGCTTGCCCCTCATGCCACTGCTGAGCTGGGCATCCTGCATCAGGACTCTGATTGTCCGGAAGAGCTGCTGATTGAACCTTTCTTACAGGCACCTCAGAATGTGGAGTTTTACTGCTTCTGGTTGGGCTGCAGCTGACTCGATCTGCACAAAGGGAAAGGCCTCAGGCACAGGGTCTGCTAGTTTGTTTTGCTTGGATCTTTCATCCACCTGCACATGGCTGCTGACTATGACCTTGTGTGTTTTGACGTCATACACCTTCAGACCCTTGGTGCCACTCTCGTAGCCCACCAAGATGCCCTTGATGCTGACAGGCTGCAGCTTGCCCTCCACCTTGGCCCTGAGGACATGAGCAGTAGAACCCCTCACTTTGAGGTGCCTGTAGCTGGGCTTCTTCCCAAACATCAGCTCAATGGGTGTCCTGGTCTGCTTGGCTGCTGTAACTCTGTTGTGCAGGTACACTGCAGTGTGCATGGCGTACTCCCACAGCTTGCCCCTCATGCCACTGCTGAGCTGGGCATCCTGCATCAGGACTCTGATTGTCCGGAAGAGCTGCTGATTGAACTTCTCAGCCACCCCATTCTGCTGAGGTGTGTGTGGCGCTGACAGCTGGTGCTGTATGCCCTTGCTCTGCAGGTACTGCTGGAAACCCCCCGACATGAACTCACCGCCTCTGTCTGACCGGAAGACCTTGACCCGCCGGTCAGTTTGATTCTCCCACAGGGCGATGGTATGCTGCAGCCAGGCTGCTGCGTCTGACTTCTGTTTGATGCCTGCTGCAGCTGCATAGCCAGTGGCGTGATCTACGAGGATGACCGTGTAGCGGGCCCCCGAGTGCGATGGCTCCAAGGGGCCATACAGGTCAGAGCTCACCACACCGAGGGGCTCATACTGCGAGTCCGACGAGGGGAAGGGGAACTTGTGCTGCTTGCTGAGTATGCACGGCTCACACACATCGTGCTTCACCTTGCTGAAGTCCCCAGGAGTGAAGCCATCCAGACCCCACACGGCTGTGTTCCTTACCATGTGATCCAGGGCCTTGAGGCTGGGGTGCCTTGCTCTGCGGTGCACCAGCGCTGGTGTGAGCTCTGGGCTGCATCCGACAGCTGCAGCAGCTCCTTCGCTGCGGCTGGTGTTGCGATGCTTCTTGTTGTCGCTGTCGCTGCCGCTCCCACTGACGCGAGCGCTATGGGTCAGGAACACACCATTCCTCTGGAGGGTGGTGGTGAAGCTGAAGCTGCCCTTCTTGAGCTGCAGCTGCTCCTTGCTAATGGTGATCTGAGCTCCATCTGCTGCCAGTTTGGCCACAGAGATCAGGTTGAGCGTGAGGCCGGGGACGTACCACACCTCTTTCAGGTACATGTCCCCTTCCAGCCTGACGATGCCTGCCCCCACTGCCTCCAGCTCCTCGCTGCCGGCTGTGACGATGCGGACAGGTGTGGGAAGAGGGCTGTACTCCTCCAGCAGTGACAGATCCCCAGCCATGTTGTGCGTGCAAGCTGAGTCCCAGCCCATCACCTTGGACTTACTGAGCTGACCGCCGCTGATGGCTGCCACCAGCGCTGAGGACCTCGCAGTTGTGAAGAGTGCAAAGCCCTTGCTGCTCTTCTTCTGCTTGTCAGGCTTGCCATGGCTGGGCTTGCTGGACCCCTTGCTGCGGTTCTGCAGCTCCTGCTTCTTGCATGCTGCCACCTCTGGGTGAGGGTGCTCAGGGCAGTCCAAGTACCGGTGTCCTGGCTTCCGCAGATGTAGCACTCGTCCTTGCTCCGAGAGTTAGAGCTGATGCTGTTGGAGCTGTTGGAGCTGTGGTGCTGTGCTGAGCTGCGCGCGCCACCGAAGGCTGCTGCTGCCTGGTGCGCTGCTGGCAGCTGAGCGCCGTACTTGATCTTCAGCTCCTGCTCCAGCATTAACAGCCACCTGCCCACCTCATTGAGCAGGTCCTTCTGTTCCAGGGTGCTGAGGGTCTGCTGCAGGGAGTGCGCCACGACGTTGAATTCCTCAGGTAGTCCTCTGAGCACTGCCATGGCGACCATCTGCTGGTCGTTCACCACCTTCGTGTCGCTCAGGCCGCTGTGAATGCGGTGCGCCCTGGCCAAATACTGCGTCACCGATTCATCGGGCGACTTGGCCAGGCGGAAGAGCTCCCCCATGAGCATGGGCGCTAGCTTCTGAGCACTGCCCTCTGTGCACTTCTGCACTTCTGCATCTTTGATGATGAATCTCTGATGCACATTCTGAGGAAGCCTAACACCTTCCTGTCGCGCTTCTTGTCTGCTTCTGACAGTGGCTCATCGCCGCTACGGTCCAGGATGTCGTGCAGGTCCTGAGTCAACAGGAAGGTCGTGAACGTGTTGTCCCAATCGTGCCAGTTCTCCTCGGTGAGAACTGGGAAATTGTGCGGCGCCCTAAGGCTGCCGTCTAACGCCATTGCTGTAGCGCTGTGGCTAGAGCGCAGGGCCCATAACCTGCGATGGCACGAGCGGCACGCTAGTATTTACAGACTGAGAGGAAACATGATAAGGGCATGCGCTCTGGTGCGCTGCCTCACCTGCGATGGGACGAGCGGCACGCTAGTAGCCGCGTCCCATGCAGGGCAAACCAAAGTAGTGTCCCACACTAGTTGGATGCAACAACTGTGAAACCAGAACGGGGACAACAAGGCAACAGGGCAAAGCAGACTAGTTCTGTCACCAGTCCACAACACCATCAACTGAGTGGAGCAACAGGCAAGGTCACCCTTTTTAAACACCAGATGGCTTCCGGGGTTGCCACTGACAGTGTATGATGCATGATAAGTACAGTCATCCTTACACAGTCCCTGATTGCCCATCGTTTGCAGCCCGAAACGATAATAGCTCGCCAAATTCTCTCCCACACTTTATTGAAGACAGACTTTCCGGGCCCTTTATTTGCTCATGCTTGAGCAAGCACGCCTGCCGTGCGCTGTGCAGCCCATCGTGGCATCCAGCATGCGATCCTAGCGTGCGTTAGACGGATTTAACCCCAGACAGCAGGTGCACAGTTTCCCAGTAGCGAGCAGGGCCATGCCATCCGCCAGCAGCTTTGCGGAGGTGCTGTCCACCTCTGACCCAGCTACTGGCACGGAGCTGCTGCTGAACCTGATCGCGGAGGCATCGTCAGGTCGTGACATCTCCTCTGCAGTGCCCAGCATCATCGAGGTGCGCAGCGTGCGCGTTGCAGCAACATGCGCTCAGGGTACTTCTGCACGCACCCAGGGCACGCCTGCACTGAGCGAGGGATCGACTGGGAGCTCAGCATGGGCAGGTCGTGTCGCTCGCCTCACGCCCGTGTGTTTAACCCGTGAGCGCCCATGCACCTCCGCGCCCATGCAACGCAGGCCGTGTTCGGCAGAGCCAGTACGCACTCTGTGATCAAGAAGCTGACCTACGACCTGTGCAAAGCAGCTACCTACATCAGCGACGCTGACTGCGAGTTTCTGGCTAGCGCTATCAAGGCAAGCAGCCACTCTCTGCGGGGGGGCGGAGGGGGATGGAAGAGCTTACAGGCCACGGCGCTAGGGCAGAGGGCAGGCAGCGGGCAGGCACAGGGCGCACGCGAGGTTGGCAGGGTGTTGCACACCGTGACACATTTTTGCGGGTGCCTTTGCGGAGCACTCAGCAGCAGCAATTGCTGTCCATCAGTCAGCAAAGCAGCCAAATACCTTGCAAGCAAGATAAGCACCTGTTAAGTGTGGTATCTCACTGGATTGTACCTTGGTTACCTTTGACCACCACATTTGCTCGCGTCATTCTGCCATCAGGGCAGCATTACCCTGCGGCTCCCTATGCCCTCTTTCCAGTTGCAACGTCACGTCCATTGATTGTGAACGGCTCACTGATTCTTCTGCATGGACACGTCAGCACAGTACAGGCGTAGCACATTCTAAGAATACTATGATGCTCAGCGGTCCATTGAGTGCCTATTGTGCATCTGTTGTGTTGTGTTGTGCAGGTAGATGTCGGCGGCTCACACCCAGACCTGGCGGTTGCAGCGCTGCGCTTCCTGCCCAGCTTGCCGCCCAGCCAATTGGGACAAATGCAGGCAGCTGGTGAGCAGCAGGGGTTGCAGGTCAGGGGTGCCACAGGGCAGGGAGGCCGGAGGGCATCAAGGTGTTGGTGTTGGGGGGAAGGAGGGGGGAAGGGGAGAGGCTTCACAGGCAGCTGATGAGCAGAGGGAACCAGGGGAAGAAACCTGAGCCTGGTGCCCAGGTTGCCAGTACCCAAGCACTCTCCGCTCGCCCTGTCTTCCCCTCCCGGCCCTCGCCCTGCACCTGCCTCATCGGCCCTGGCTGCCTCTTGCCACTCGCCTGACCAACCAGCCCCCCCGGTCTCCTTGTCGCTCCCTTCCCCCTCTACCTCCTGTCACTTGCCCCCCCTCTTTGTCAACTGCCTGTTATGCATCCTTCCAGTGCCAAAAGCTCTGATGCTCCGACCCGCTCCCCCCCCCAACCTGTCCATTGTGCCCCGCAGGTGGGCTGGACTCTGTGCTGCTTCCTGCCCTGCAGCACAGGGAGGGCAATGTGAGGGCTGCAGGTGTTGCAAGCCTGCACCGCGTCCTGCTGTGCCCCGCGGTGGTGGAGGCGGCAGCAGCAGCTACAGGTGAGCAGCAGCAATGGGCGGTTGGGGTCGATAGCCTCATGTATTGTGTTCTAAGCAGCACCAGCAGCAGCAGCAGCTACAGGTGAGCAGCA